>PVIH01009494.1:33473-82070 GCA_004025045.1 Sigmodon hispidus | reverse complement strand
AAATAATCCTCTATCACCATTGTGACAAAGTGAGAAAAATTCTGAACATTTATCTGGTAAGACATTGTAGAAAGGAAAAAAAATATGTAGAAAAGAAAAGGAAGAAAAAAATATACTCAGATGTAATGAGAACTTACGGCCAGCAGATGTCGCTGTCGTGATCAGCAGCGGCAGCAATGGTGCGGGGAAACAAAGTGGCAATTCAGCTGGGAGGGTGTTTCTTGGATCTTTCAACAAATCCTACCAGGCTTGCTCCACTAGAACGGGTCAATCTGTCTCTCAGGAGGTCGGCCACGGGCAGATTCGTTCTTGGTTGTTTACAGGAGGCTCGTGCGCAGCTGGTAACCAAAGTCGTTTAGACCGGCTCCGTGGGCGAGTGAGGAACCCGGCGGGTTTGTCGAATTAGCCCCGCGTTCAGGCGCCAATTATCGCGGTAAAAACCCGCCCTGAGATATGTTTTTAAACAGGGTTTATTTGGAGAAAATAGTTTACAAAACAGAGCCGGTTTTAGGAGAAGATGACAGGATGAGGTTGCAGCGCGCTGGAGCCTTTCTAGGGAAGATTCTTCATCCCCACGCCGTACGTCCGAACTCCCGGGCAGCTGGAGCGAACTGCGCACTCGGTTGGGGAACTCTCGTGAGAGAATGACGACTTCCTGTCCTGGTCCCCTCCCTCGAAGGTCTACTTCCGGAATCTTTTTCAGTTAACCACGCCCAGCTCGTCTCCATTCCTATGACGTGATCGTTCACATATACAGTTCCTGATTTCCCGCTACATCCATCTGACCAGGAAACTTATCAAACATCATTTTGATATTTCTGTTTTTCTAACTCTGGTGCTGATATAAAAGCTTTAGAGGCTGCTTTGGACTCACCTTCTGTTTCGTGGTTATTCTAGCCTAGCTTCTTTTTATTAATTCTCCTGCTGAAAAGGGTGGAACACCTCCGCCCTGGGTGCAGACATAGCATTTTGATCTGCTCCAAGGTTAGAACATCACTATTGTCTCCCTGGTTAAGAGGTAATCCAGATGGACCTGTCAATCACCAAGTCAGGAGTCAGTACCCAGTAAAGTTGACTCAGCCTGAGAACATGTAAAGAGATGGGAGAAGTCACCAACTTCTTGATAAGATGCTGTTCATCTTTCCCTCTGTTGTAGTGATCAAATGCTCTGATGCTTGTTGGCTCACTCACTAGCTCACTCTCTGGCTTATGATTTTTTTATATGACCCAGGACAATGGTGCCATGCACATGGGCTGGGCCTGTGGTGGGACTATTCTTTGTATGCAGTGAATATCATTCTGTAAATAAAGGAGCTGATTTGGCCTGAGACATAAGCCAAAGAATATAAAATTAATATAAACATCTAAGTCATTTTAGCAGTCCATCACCTTAACTACTCAGCCACCTTGTCCGACTATCATTTAAAAAAAAAAAAAATCCGCCAAGGGCAAGTCCAAACTTCTGGTCCAAACAGAGTCAAAAATCTAATACAACATGGACCCTCCTACATCAATGAAGACAATCAAGACATGTCTACGGACCAACCTGACAGGGACAATTACTCAACCAAGATTCCTTTTTCTGGTGGTTCTAAGATGTGCTAAGTTGACCAGAACTGATATTGTATTATTTGCCCAATGGATCTGTCCCATGCAACTACCTGCACAGTGTCCATTGTGTAGCGCTACAGAAGAGTCTGCACACATATCCGAGCTCGTCAGAAAAGCACTGCTTTCCCTTTCCCTACTATCCATATTCATATTTTAGGCAAAGCTAAGTAAGCTTGAGTTCACCTGTTCCCTCTTAAGGGAATGCCATGAGGGGGTCGCTCTCTCTTTTCTTCTCTTCTCCCCTGCACCTGCACAGCAGCCTTCTTAAATAGACTCAAGTGTGGGTCATCCATAGTGTGGTTTGTTCCCCAGTGCATTAACAACACTCACTGCTTGTTGGGCGCATAAAGGCCTTTATGCTCACTGAAAGAGCAGAACCAACACCATCCTGAGAACAGGCCTCTATATGGTGATGGGGTGGGGGCTGAACTCAAGCCTGGAAAGTGTGCTGTGACAGCAGAATTCAAAGCAAACAAGCAGGAGGCATGGTAGTTAAATTTAACAGGAGCCAGATGTCTCTGCAGACATCCCGTATCTTGTCATAAATCCTATCAGCATTCTATAACCATTACCAATTTTGCTCTTATAGCAATAATTTCAAAAGATTACCTCACTCTATGTCCTCTTACCTTAGAAGCTTAGAATGCCAAGACATATAGCCCCCTGCTTATGATTTTTTCCTATATAAGCCCTTTGTAATCAGGGCTCGGGGCTTCCTCCTTCACTCATTGTAGTTGGAGTGTGGGAAGCAGTCCTTGCCCAGGCTCAAATAAAGAAATCTTTGTTTATGCATCGGGAAGCCGACTCCATGGTTTTGTTGAGGATCTCACGATATGGGCACAAAACTCACAAATATCACTAGAGATACCAGGAATGTTAAACTTAAAGGGTTGTCTTTTTATAGAAAAAGTTGTGTAATTTGCTTTTCAGCCAGAAAGCTAAGACTGGAGGTACGTAATAGCCCAGGTAAGCCTTGCACTATCTAGGGCTGGGCCACACCTGGCTCTGCTCAGTTACCACAACCAGAATGGGAGGTGGCTAATAGTCTAGACCTCCATGCTATCTGTATGACTGAGGTAATATCAGATCCTCCCCTAGACCTGTAAGTTAACAAATATAGTCTATCTCTAGAACCCATCTTCATGGAAGAAGTAACTGTACTTTGAGAAGAGTTTTGATGTAATTATGCCTTCTTGTGCACATAGGATTAAAAAGGAAACTTTTCCCCCAAAATTATATTGTGCTCAAATAAGCCTAAAATAAACTGCCCAATGTCAGACTCTACATATTCAAATCAACACCGGCTACTGAGTCATACTGAACCAGACTTTCTTCTTGCCTTACACAGGTCTGCTGCTGCCTGTGGCATTTGCAGAGCCCCTCCCCCAACTCATCACATATGCTTGAGGAGGGAGGAGCATATTAAATCTAGCCGATTTTAGGGACTTCCTTGGCACTATTATTTGCTCCCTAAATTTCCATGAGTTTCCCTGTGTCTTAAGGCATTTTCTTCCATCTTGAAATTTTTGTTTAAGAAGAAATTGCTGCAGAGTAGGATAGGAGTGAGGTTTGGGGAGAAGATGTGTGTCATAGTGTCCTGGGTTCTTACAGCAAAGTGATGCTTTTTAGTATCGTCATTGCCTCTGGAAAAGCTCTGGTTCTTGGTGATTGCTGTTGCTCTTACTGAGAAGCAAGCATATTTAGGAGCTGCATTTGAATTCATGGAAATTTAAAACATGACTTTTGGATATATAAAATAAGGCATCTGGGGAAACAGAGAGAAAGGAGCCGCTGTGCTGATTAAAATTGGGAGACAGTAGGAGGAGAAACAATCGCTCTAAGGCACTGTCTCTCCCCACATTCCCGCAAACAAATTAGCTCCAACACCCACGCCGTAGGAAAAATAAATGGCAATTATGCTTAGATACTTCCCGAACTGTTTGCTCTCTCCATCTGATCCACTAACATTACATTGAGAGCGGGTTGGAGGTAGGCCTGGTACTTATCTGGATGAATGATTTCCTCCTACTTTGCTACTAATCCAAAACCACAGCAGTGAGGAGGCTGGACCCTGTACCACACTGAGAACTGTTTCCCGAGATAGAACAAAAGCTTCTGGATGGGTGAGCATCATTAACAGTCTTATCCAAAGAGGAGGAAAGGGTGTTTTGAACCATTAAATTTCAGCAGAAAAATTAAGGAACGAATATGTTTAAAATAATTCCATAAAGGCAGATGAAGCGATGGCATATGTCCATGAACAGAAGATATAAAGCACATTTAGGGGCTGAGATAGCTCAATGGGTATGGGCACTTGTCACCAACCCTGAGGACCCAAGTTCAATCCTTGGGATGACATGGTAGAAAGAAAAAAACTGACTTCTACAAGTTGTCTTATAGAAGTTTCTCTCTCTCTCTCTCTCTCTCTCTCTCTCTCTCTCTCTCTCTCACACACACACACACACACACACACACACATCACACACACACATACACACACACACACACACACAGACAGAGAGAGAGAGAGAGAAAGAGAGGAGTGCAAATAAATGTAAATCACTTTAAGAACCAATCTCACGTTTATCTCAAATGTTGGTGTGGAGATGTCTGGCTAAGATATATTTTGGGGAAGTAGTAATCATAAGTAATGAGAACAAGTGCAGTTTTTTGTGTAGACACATTTTTTTGTTTGTTTAGTTTTCCTGTATATTTTTGAAACCTTGATGAAGTCACAGTGAGAGTTACTGAGGGAGACGGCAATCTTGAAGCCACAGGGAGGGGCTGGTAAGATGGTGGGGAGCCTGGGAGTATACTGGAACAGGAATGAGAGTGGGAAGACCCGATAGGATGCCTTCATTTCATGTTCTTTAATTTGATGCTTCATTCCGGATGTCATGGTGGAGGTAATGACTCTGATTTCAGGAAATGTACTTCTCTGGGGGCTTGAGTGTTGCCTAGGTGAGGACGGACTAAAGCAAGAGGATTCTTTGTTTCTGATGGGAGTATGGCAGTGACCACTGAGCGCTCAGCTCTAAACCAGACATTTATACTGCCCCCTACGGCTCAGGGAATATAGTGAAGGGGGAGGGGCAAAAAGACTGTAAAAGCTGGAAGACAGGGAAAAAGGCAATGAAATGCTGTCTTTGGGGTATGGCACAGCTCATGCAGGAATGCCTTCACAGCACCTGGGACTGCCTACAATGGGTCTGCACAGTTCTGTGCCTGTCAGCTGTCAATCACAGATGGGGAGGGGCCTCCAAGGGCACTACTTCTCTCTGCTGAACTATTGGCTACTCCTATGTTCTTGGAGAGGGGCGGCTATTAGTTGTGTAGTCCCCAATGCAATCGCCAGGCTTCACAGTACAGATCCAAACCCATGAGCACAGAGACAGCCCCTGTTAAATGGTGTGTCACAGCAACGAAACAACATGGTTATGAAAGAGACTGGTAAGGTGTGTGGGGTGTGGGGTGGGGAGGGAAGAGACTAGGGAATGAAAGCAGCCAGAATGGACTATATGTCTAAAATTGTCAAAGAAGAAACTTAATTTCTGAAAAGATGTAGCTATCGTATAAGGTTGTGAAAATTAAATGACTTTGCTTGACATCCATGGAGTGTTTTATAAAATGCTTCCTGGTGTTTCACATAGAGTAATAATCAGCACAGTGATTGACATGGAGTATTTAGCACAGTGTCATCCACTGAGGGTAAGACAATGGGCACAGAAAGTGAATGTCTGGGCACATGGCCCTGGAATGGCCACAGTGTGTCTCTCCAGCAGCAGCCCCTGGGTGCTTGTTACAAGTAAAATGTCCTGATCCCCAGCCCAAAGCTAACGCTTAGAGAATGGTCAGAAATCTATCTGTTAGCTACTTTCCAGGGATCCGATGTGCTCACGTTTGAGACCCAGTGAATCCTGGGGAGGTACTGTGCCAGGTGTATCACAGCAGTGATTCTCAGCCCTGCCAAATGTTCTTTTCACTATAAATGTTAACATAAAATAAGAAATTATAAACAGTTTATATTCTTTCTATATCTTCTTCCTCTCTTCCTCCCTGAAGGCAGCATCTCATAGTCTAGTTTTGAACTATGTAGTTGAGGATGACGTTGAACTTCTGACCCTTCTGCCTCTGCTTCCTGAATGCTGGGATTGCAGGTGTGTACCAAGATGCTCAGTTTATGTGGTGCTGGAAATAGAGCCCAAGGTTTTGTGCATGTGTGGCAAGTCCTCTACCAACTGAGCTGCGTCCCCGGCTCTCCTGCCTTCTCTCTTTCTGGTTATTTACTTCTTCTGGCTTCATACTCACAGATACATTTTCCTCACTCTGTTCTTAGGACTACATGCCTTCCCTGGTGCTTTCCAACAACCAGAAACAGTCTCTTCTTCAGTGAGATGGTGTTAGTTCCCTCCCTCTCTCCCTCTCTCCTTCTCTCCCTCCCTCCATTTTTCTTGTTTGCTTGGTGCCAGCCAAGCCTCCAATATGCGGCTTTATGGAGAAGCCTGGCCGCATCTACTAGGATGTTATCACCTAGTGGGGAGGTAAAAACAGGCCCCTGCTGTCTGCTGGCTTCTGAGTCGAAGCCTGGGTAGAATCCAGAGTCCCAGGAGAGCTGGCCTTGGGGCAGAAGTGCAGCTCAGGAGCAGTTTCTTTAGGTAGTTAATGTCTAAGTGCTGATGAAACAGGAAATGAGCTTGATAAAATAATATTAAGAATCATCTGGAAGAACACACAAGAGCAACAATATCAAACAATGAATGTTTTTTAATAACAGCACCAAAGATCATCTCAAGAGACATGGGAAGTCTGGAGAGATGAAAGGCCCAGGTGAATGAAAGTAAAAGACATGTTCTACGTACATTTCCTTTGCCTCCCTTTTTATTGATGTTTATTAGTGTAGGAAGTCTTAGCTTTGGGGGCTGCAGAGATGCTCAGTGATTAAGCATTTGTCACTGTTACAGGGGACCAGAATTCAGTTCCCAGAACCCGTGTTTGGTGCTTCACAGATACCTGTAATTTCAGCTCCAGGGGACCCAACATTCTCTTCTGGCTTCTGCAGGAAGCTTCATACATGTGTTGATACAGACACAAACACAGACAGAGATATACACACACATGCACACACATAGAAATAAAAATAAATCTTAAAAATAAAACAAGGATTAGGTTTTATTTCTATGGTATTTTCAAACATTTTTTTTTAATTTTCCTTTCCCAATTCCCAGTGGCCCCGTGCCCCTCACACCCTCCCATTCTTAGCAGCTTCTTTCCATCTGTTCCTTCATCCCTTTTTCTCAGCACCTCTTTCCCCGCCCCCGTTGAGGTCTTCCATCCAGTTTTCTTGCCTACAGTCACTTTTTCATATGTGTACATATAAATATTGAAAGCTAGGACCCACATATGAGAGAGAACATGCAGTGTTTGGCTTAGTCTGAGTCATCATACTTAATATTATACTTTTCAGAGTCACCAATTTTTCTGCAAATTCTATAATTTTATTTTTCTTCCACTGGGTACTCATTGTCAGATACTGTCATGGTTTGAATGTGGAATATCCCCCATAGGCTCAGGTAGTTGGTCCCCAGTTGGCTATGCTGTTTAGGAAGTTATGGAATCTTTGTACAGGCTTAATGAGAAAGCACATCACTGGAGGTGGGTGTTGAGGGTGGTATTGGTTTAGATTGTTTCCTGTTTTCTCTCTCTCTTTCCGGTGTACTGTTGAGTGTGATCTCCAGCTTCTGGCTCCTACCATGGCCCCTTCCCCACCATTATGGACACAGCTCCATTGAGCCATAAGCTAAATTAAGACTATTCTTAAGTTATCTTTGGCCATGATAACTTATCACAAGAAAAACAAAACAGCAAATAGCTAATACAGCCATCTAGACTGGGTCCTTTTCCCTATTAATGTGAATAATGCGGCAATAAATATGAATGTGCATGCATCTGTGTAGTAGGCTACAGAGTCCTCTGGGGAATTGGAAGTGGTAGAGCTGGGTCATAGAGAAGATCCATTTTTCAATTATTGAAATAAGATGTTGTTGTATGTATTAACTTATGCATGTTTTAGGGGAGACGATGCAGGTACCCCAGTGCTTGTGAGGAGAAGAGAAGACAAAAGCTGGAGCCCTCATACCTTGTGGGAACCAGGGACTGGACTCCAGAGGTTTAGCTGCAAGCTCCTTCATCCCCTGAGCCATCTCTCTGGCCCTGCTTTTAATTTTTTAAATATCCCCATGCTTTAAATTTTCTCTAAAATGAAAATGTGACAAGCCAGAAGTAAACAGACTATCACTGGGTCAAGGATGAATGAACTGCCATTTTCTCTCTTCAGGGTGCTGCTAATCATTCTCACCGATGGTTTGGTTTTATTTTGCTAATCTTCTTTTGCCTGCTTTGTTCACCTTCTTCCTGCCAGGCATGTCTCTCCCCTCCCCTCCCTCCAATTTCTCAGTGAAATCCTCATATTTAATATCCAAGTCAGAAGCAGCCTTTCCCCCAAAGGGGCATGCTCTTCCTTCTCCAAAAAGCAACGACCTTTGTTAGATATCTCTAAACCGTTTAATACATATTGTTGCAACATGGTTGCTCTATATCTGGTCTCTGGCAGATGGCCCTTACTTGCCCGAGTTAGCTTTAGCGGGCTACGTATCCCAACCTGGAAATCGCCAGAGAGGAGAGCTTCAGCTGAGGAACTCAAATCGGCCCGAGTGTGTCTATGGAAACTGTTTCCATTGTTAGTTGACATGATAAGATCCAGCTACACTCACCGTGGACAGTCTCATCCATTAGCTCCGTGGTCTCCATGTACAAGGAAACTAGCTAGACATTTATTTATTTATTTTTATTATGAATAAAGTCACTTTTTCTATCCGTGTATATCCTTATTCAAGGTCCCTTCCCCCTCTACTCCCTCCACTCACTCTCTCTTCTCCACATCTCCCCATCTCCTCCCCAGCATGGGCAGGAGGTCCCAAGGTCCCAATATTGCTCAGTTCAGCATCCACTCCTGGCAGATCCAGTTTCCTCCCCCCAACATCAAGACTGGGTCAGGTGTTTATCTAGAGGGAGTGGGATCCAAGGTGTCAGTCCAAGGTGTTTCAGATCCCTAGCTGTTCAGGGGTTGTGGTTTGCGCTAGCTAGGCATTTAAATGATATATAATTAAAGAAATACCAGGAGTCCTCTAAGAGTGGATTGTTTTCAGATGGGGTCCTCCAGACGGTTCAGCTGGTAAACAGGAATTGCCACAGAAGCCTGATGACCTGAGTTTGATCTTCAGGACACGCCCGATGAAAGAGAAGAACAGACTTCTGAAAGTTGTCCTCTGAGGTCCATGTGTGTCATGGCCAGGGCACGCAAGCACACACACAACGGCAATGGACGTCTGTTAAAGTGGATATTTCTATAAAAGAATACACAGGCAATGTCTCAGTGTGGAAAATGAGCCCCTTTAGCCTTTAAAACGCTAAAATTTAGACTGTTGAACTATATTACTGTACAGCAAATAGACATTTTCCTAATGATAAATTGATTTTGGCAAAGCTTTAAATATCTCCTCCTTTATTCTTCTTTTCTCTTTGTTTTTGTCTCTCTCTTCAAAAAAAAAAAAAAAGATAATCAGAGCTAAAGTCCATTACATATCTCTCAGGTACAATGAAGAAATATGAAGAAGGAATAATCGCACTGTTTCTACATTCCAAGTCAGTCATTAAATTTGGGAAAACATATAGTAAAGAAACAATCTGCAAAGACAAAAACATTGAACTGTAGTTGTAAAAATCAATAATCTGACTACTAGATGCCTGTCTAGTCCTTTTAGCATTTAAGATTTTAGTGGCTACAGGCTGAACTGGAGTTCTCTTCCTGTTCTCAGTCTGATGGACGAGGACACTGGGATTTCTGGGTCAGAGATGAAGGACTTTATTACTCTGAACTGAAGCATCATGTTTGTTTATGTCGGTTCCTGGTGTGTCTTAATTAAGTTAGTTAATGTAGAAGACCCAGAGCACTGTAGGTGGTACTACTCCCTAGATGCAGGGTCTGGAACTGTGTAAGAGTGGGGCCGCTGAGCTGAACACAGAGGTAAGCATACATACATGCATTCATTTCTCCCAGCTCTGCTGGGACTAGCTAGCTGCTTCCACATGCAAGGACTTGGCTTCATTGTGAGCTCAGTTGCTTTTTGTCAAGATGTTTTAATCATACTGGCAGAGATGAGACAAGATGATATAGATTTGTGTGTGTGTCCTGTAGTATGTGTGTGACAGAAAGGTCCAACACTGGCCACACAGGCAGTGAATTGTGTCTCAGGAAAGAAGTGTGAATCTGATATTTCCCATCCTTGAATGGGAGACTTTTGGGCTGTGGGAGGAGCTACCTCTCCCTTGAAG
Organism: Sigmodon hispidus; assembly: GCA_004025045.1. NCBI lineage: Eukaryota > Metazoa > Chordata > Mammalia > Rodentia > Cricetidae > Sigmodon > Sigmodon hispidus. The sequence continues at coordinate 72,068 of PVIH01009494.1, read as the reverse complement.
GTGGAACTCTCTACCTCATTCACCGAGAGCCATTTCCACCTGAGAATGCTTACACCACCACAGGTTCATGGGAATGTAAAACAGGCATACAGGTCAAACATGTGTTGTAAATAAATCATAAAGAGATAACTTGAAAACAATCCCTTATTATACACAGAAGTTTGCTATTGTTAAAGACCACAGCAAATTTGCAAGCTTGTGAGACGGATGCACTTGTTTAGTTTGATGTAGAAGTTGGTCGCAGCTGAACATCTGACATTGCAGGACGGAGATCATCTTCAGCACTCTTCAGAGCTGACCCACAGTTTTATTTAATAATTATCAATGTTGAGAACACTGCTTCATGTAAATTCATACTTCAAAATGGTAGAAGTATGTTTAGGGCTATTTCAGTAATTGTTGGAAATTGTATACTAAACCCAAATCAAATTCCTTATGCTTAAAACAAAAACAAATGAATCTTAGGTTTTGTTTTCTGTAATTAAAACAGTTCATCTCTTTAGTTTTGTGTGTGTATGTGTGTATGTGTGTGAATGTGTGTGTATGTATATGTGTGTGTATGTGTTATGTGTGTGCATGTGTGTGTATGTGTTATGTGTGTGTATGTGTATGTATGTGTGCATGTATGTGTATGTGTGTGTATGTGTTATGTGTGTGTATGTGTATGTATGTGTGCATGTATGTGTATGTGTGTGTATGTTATGTGTGTGTGCATGTGTATGTGTATGCATGTATGTGTGTGTATGTGTGTGGTAGAGACAGCTTCTGAGACTCAGTTCTCTCCCTCCACCATATAGACTCTGGGAATGGAACTGAGGTTATCAGACTTGACAAGTACCGTTGTCTTCCAAGTCATCTTGTTGGCTCTTAATCACTCTACTTCTGTAAGAATCAAAGCTTTGCATACAATGTCAAAATCCTTCAACTCTGGACTGGCACTATGGCTCATCAAATAAAGGTGCTTTTGGCCAAGCCTGACAACTGGACTTTGGTCCCAAGAATTCATGTACTAGAAAGACAAGCTCCCTCAAATTGTCCTCTCACCCCCAAAAGTACTCCATGGCATACGGACACCTGCACCCGTACACACCTGTCCACAAGCACAAATATATAATAATAATAAATTTAAGAGGAAACACTGCAATTTGTCATACAATCATCGCCAATGTGAGCTGTGATGTTTTGGGGAACATTCATGGGTATCACATGACTGTGGTATGATGGCATTTGCAGGGCAGAGTGGCCATGCTGTCAGTGCAGGACCAAGGCTGCAGTGGAGATGTGTGATGCCACACTGGCCAGTGCTGCCAGAGACCATCTCAGGTATTTTGTGTATTTGATTTTAAATCAATTTTTGTTTGTCACTTGTTCAAAGCCCTCTTAATGTCACTTACACTTTCATAACTCCAACAGTCAGTTATATGACCCCATGTGGGTGTTGTAGTCACAGAATTGGAAGGAGTTGGAGATCAGGACAGCATGCTGACATCAGACATGGACAAGAAGAATTTAGAATTTCTTCTGCTAATTTTAGGTCGTGATTTGGCCCAGTATTTCCTCATTGTACTCCCTTGCCTCCCCTGTGACTGGTAATGTATAATCTGTTACATTTTTATGTTGGAAGTACATGATCTGCTTTTTTATTCTGATTTTACACGAAGTTACAGTTAAGAGATTGCCATGTGTCTTGGAAGAGCCTGAGCCCAGGCTCACCTATGCATCCACTGAGCTCCATGGATCCTTCTGTCTTGGTCTTTCCAGTGATGGGATTATAGAGATCAAGCTCAGGTCCTCATGCTTACCACAGACGCACTGTATGACCTGAGCCATCTCCCCAGCCCCAGCGTCTCTTCTTATACGAACTGTCTCAGGCCAGGGCTCTTTTCTCCCCCTTTACTTTCTTTTTTTAAAAAAAACTATTTTAAAATACTTATTTATTTTGTATATAGTATACAGAAGAGGGCACCAGATCTTGTTATAGATGATTGTGAGCCACCATGTGGTTGCTGGGAATTGAACTCAGGACCTCTGGTAGAACAGTCAGTGCTCTTAACCTCTGAGCCATCTCTCCAGCCCCCCCTTTACCTTCTATAAGTCCTATCTTAAACTGCAGCACATTATGTGGAAAAACTTAATCATATGAGTGTTGGGAATGAGGGATAGAATTTAATAATATGGGGTATAGGGGGCAAGGTCACCATTCAGCCACAGCAAGTTGACAAATCTCTTTCCATTTTCCCATCTGCAAATGGCAACTGTGCCTTAAAAGGCTGCTAGTTGTGATGGCTTATACTGATTCTCACCTTGACAGGACCTCTGGACATGCCTGTGACTTTATAGATGAATTAAACTGCTGTGGGTGTGGACTGCATCATTGGATTGGCTGGGATCTGTACTACATTAAAAGCGGAAAGAGAGCTGAGCACTGCTGCTCATCTGCCTCTGACCGGCTGCAGCAGGCTCCTGAGCCATGCCTAGCCTGCCATGATGGATTGCACCCTCTGACTGTAAACCAAAGTAAACTTCCCCATCCTTCAGTTGATTTCTAAGCAGGTATTTTGTTACAGCAAAAGCAGCAGCAGCTGCATCACCAACAGCCGCATCACCACAACAAAACCAACTGGAACACTGGTAGGCAACAGAAAAGTAACTAATCCACTGGTAAAATCCACTAAAAAGCGTGTGAAATAAAGTGCTTTGTCATTACAAATACTTGACAGATAAAAACCTATATAAGAACATGATAATACTGAAGACCAGGAAAGAACTGATTATGAAGTCTAGGGATGGAGCTAAAAGGAACAGAAATTGTCAGCCCTTCACAATGCTTGTTCACCTCATACTACTGGCGTTATCTAACTTTAGTTTCATAACAATCTCACATAAAGTATGATAATCTCCATTTAAACTATTTTAAGAGGTGTATGTGAGAAAGAGTGTGTGTGTGTGTGAGAGAGAGAGTGTGTGTGAGTGTGTGTGAGAGTGTGTATAAGTGTGTGTGTGAGAAAGTGTGTGTGTGAGAGAGACAGTATGTGTGAGTGTGTATGTGAGAGAGTGTGTGTATGAGTGTATGTGTGTGTGAGTGTGTGTATGAGTGTGTGTGAGTGTGTGAATGAGTGTGTGTATGAGTGTGTGTGAGTGTGTGTATGAGTGTGTGAGTGTGTGTATGAGTGTGTGTGAGTGTGTGTATGAGTGTGTGAGTGTGTGTATGAGTGTGTGAGTGTATGAGTGTGTGTGAGTGTGTGTGTATGAGTGTGTGTGAGAGAGTGTGTGTGAGAGAGTGTGTGAGTGTGTGTGTGTGTGTGTACACTCATGTGCAGGTGCCTGCAGAGTCGAGAAGATGGTACTGGGTCCCGTGAAGTTGGAGCTGCTGCCTTACCTGGCTGATGGGACCTGATCTCAGATGCTCCACAAGAACAGCAAGTGCTCCTCATCAGTGAGTTTTCTCTCCAACCCCAATTATCACCAATTTTTAAGATAAAAAGGTGTGTTGGAGACTCTAAGTTGCTCAAGTCTTTCAAGTGAAAATGATACGGCATTTAAAAAAACTACAAAGAGAATACATAGTAACATAAAAATGTTATGGGAAATAGGCAAAATAAAAAATTGATTTTGGGCATGAAAAATGTATCTGGTGAGAGGAGCAAAGACTAAGAATGAAAGCGTGTCATGAATTTGGTGCAAGGTGCATTTTCTTACTATTTTAACACTCTTGCTCCTTGTTCAAGAAGCTGGGGAGAGTATCATTGCAAAAATATTTCTCTTAAATGATTCTTTTCATTCCGCTAGTGTCCCAACCTGCAGTCATGGGTTGTGTGTGGCCCTAGATAGCTATGAATGTGTCCTGACACAAAATCCATTCACAAACCTGCAGGGCAAGATTGCCCAGGTGTCAGGGATGACACTTCTGGCAGAATTAGAGAAGAAAGTCCATATGTGTGTGTGTGTGTGTGTGTGTGTGTGTGTGTGTGTGTGTGTGTGTGTATTTCTGGGGTCTGGGGAGATGGCTCAGCAATTAAAGCATTTGTCTCACAATTGTGAGGATTGGAGTTTGGATTCCCTAGAGCTCATGTAAATGCAGGTTGGGTGTGATGAGCTATTATCCAACCTTAGATGGCAGAAGCAGAGCTAGAGATCCCCCAGAGAAAGCTGGCAACATATTAGCTATATTATAAAAGATCTTGCCTCAGTGAATGAATTAGATATGAGTGATTGAAGATTATTGCTGACCAACCTGGGACCTTCACATGCACACACACATTTCACATACACGTGTATGTATGCATACCACACACACACACACACACACACACACACACACAAGAGAAAGAGATAGACAGAGAAGGGGCTGAGGGAAGACCTTTTAACCTGCTTTAGCCAGGGATGCCTTTCTAGGTCATCTTCTTGGGCGTCCATTGGCAACTTGCCTAGCCCAGCAGCTCTTCTGAACACCTAGCTTGACCTTCTCTGTCCGTACAGATCAGTAACATACTAATTATTATTTTGGGGTAGGGTTTCTCTGTAGTCTTGGCTGTCCTGGACCTATGTAGACCTGGCTTGCCCCTGCCTCCCAATTGCTGGAATTAAAGGCCTGCACCACCAGTGCCCTTAATACACTTTTAAAAATCTGAGACTAGATCCTGAAAAACAGCTCATTGGGTAAAAACACTTGGCCTAAATATCTGAATTCCATAGATATGAGTTCCATCCTTGGGATCCACATAGTAGAAAGAGAACTGACTTGTTCTCTGACCTCATGATTCTCTTTCTTTCTCTGTCTCTTTCTTGTTCTCTCTGTCTCTCCCTTCCTCTCTGTCTCTCTCTCAAACACACACACACAAATTTGAAAATGCAAAAATAATTTAAAGTATGAACATGGGAAGGGGATGTTGGTGGAGGGTAAAGAGAATTTCACCTCAGAGGTTTTGTTGTTGTTTCTGCCCCAAGATAGCTGCTATCGTGGGCAATCCCCGAGTTCATCCCCAGCACAAGACAAAATTAAAGTTTCAACAAAACCTCTGGCTTGAACTTGGAAGAAGGTGGTAGAACGATTAGAAACTGAATGCAAGGAAGCACCGGAAGTTAGGGGTTTGGCAAGCAGGTTGGAAATGGTCCTTCTTCCAGATCTCTGCCAACAGCTTCAGCCTGGAGCTTTTTGTTCAAAGCGCACGAAGGGCAGAGTGGGGGAGGGATAAAAATTCCAGTGCCCAAGAAGCCCTCCGTGCAAACTGGGCACCAAGCAGTCGAGATGAAGCTGAGCTCAAGATTTTCTCTTTGACGCACTCCAAATATTTACGACTCTTCGGATACAGGCAGAACGGGGCTCCATGAAACCACAATACCTTTGGCCGGACTCCAATGTCTTCAGTGCCTAACGGAGCCACCAAGTCCGCAGGAGGGATGTGCGGAAGTGGGGGCTACAGAATCATGACAGGATTGTTAGAAACCTTCTCCTGAGGCGACCGCAGCAAGGATTCTCTCCTCCCGCCATGGTGGGGTGGGGGGTGGGGGGAGACAGCGGGGACAGCGCTCCAGCTCCAGCTCCTATTGGTGATGGCTCTAAACTTCCTCCGCCCACTTCAGCCCACACCGAAGGCTCCTGGGTTCCAGCCGCTATCCACAGGAGGTCTTTCTGAGCCATCCCTGAGCTCAGATGTGGGTCCCCAGCCCTCAGCAGCCAGTTTCCCTGACGACTATAAAGGGACCAGGAGAAAATGATGCGCTAGGAAAATCTGGGCTAAGGGGTCTTACTCATTTTCCCCTTCAATTGGAAAAGAGGGTCCACGAAAGCCATCAGAAGAAGCACCAAAAGGAGGCTGAAGTTTGGGGAAAAGGACCCGGGTGGCGTGATTTAGACTTCTCTGCGGTGCGGGACACACACCTACCCACAGTCCATGCAACCACGCTAACATCTCTTGCTCAAGAGCCCAAGTCCCTGAACAATGGAAGTCTCTAACCTCTCAGGTGCCTTTCCCCCGGGGCCAGAGAGTTGCAGTGACAGCCCAGGTTCTGGTAGGGGCATGGGGTCCACCCCAGATGGGCTCATCTTGCCTGGCCGAGAACCACCCTTCTCTGTCTTCACCGTGCTCGTGGTGACTTTATTAGTGCTGCTGATTGCTGCCACTTTCTTATGGAATCTGCTAGTTCTAGTGACCATTCTGCGCGTCCGCACCTTCCACCGCGTGCCACATAACTTGGTGGCCTCCACAGCTGTCTCAGACGTGCTTGTGGCGGCTCTGGTGATGCCGCTGAGCCTGGTAAGCGAGTTGTCCGCTGGACGACGTTGGCAGCTGGGCAGGAGTCTGTGCCACGTGTGGATCTCCTTCGACGTGCTGTGCTGCACGGCCAGCATCTGGAACGTGGCGGCCATCGCCCTGGACCGCTACTGGACCATCACCCGTCACCTACAATACACGCTGCGTACCCGGCGCCGCGTTTCGGCGCTCATGATCGGGGTCACCTGGGCACTGTCCGCGCTCATCGCGCTCGCCCCGCTGCTCTTTGGCTGGGGCGAAGCCTATGATGCTCGGCTGCAGCGTTGCCAGGTGAGCCAGGAGCCCTCCTATGCGGTCTTCTCTACCTGCGGAGCCTTCTACCTGCCTCTGACGGTGGTGCTCTTCGTCTACTGGAAGATTTACAAAGCCGCCAAGTTTCGCTTCGGCCGCAGACGGAGGGCTGTGGTGCCCTTGCCCGCCACAGTGCAGGTGAGAGGGGCTAGTTGTGCATTTGGGAGGGGGAACCCTGGGAAGGATGAAATTCAGAGAATGAGAGAAGAGTAGGACAGAGCTGGGATACTGGAGCATAAGAGGAAAAACTGTTGCATCTGGAACACCGAAGATGGCCATCTGCTCTTTAGAAAAAGAGCACATGGGCTGACTTATCGTTTGTGCTTCTAGCAAACCACCTGCGGGATATGCACCTTTGAAAACGGTTTCTTCACTTGCATATTAGGACTAGTGCTAGAGCCTCCAAACCTCAAACATTGTGTGTGTGTGTAGACAGTTTCATAAAGCCCAGACTAGACTCCAACTTCCTTTGTAGCCATGGAAACCTTGGGCTTCTAATCCTCCCGGCTGCCACCACCAAACTGAAGGATTACAGGCAAGCACCACCAATCTCCGTAAAGCAGTGGGAGTGGGGTGGGGATGGAACTCAGGGTTTCCTGCATGGAAAGCAGCCCAATGTACCATCCCAGCTTCATCCCCAGCCTGTCTTTCTTGATGGTCTCAGGCAGGCTGGATGATTTATCTAGAAAAGGCACTTTCCACCAGTTCTGACAGCCTGAGTCCCATCCCTGAGACTTGTCCTCTGACCTCCACCTGGACTGCACATGCGCACAAATGAATAAATGTTTTACACACACACACACACACAAAAGCACATAGCAGAACTCTTCATTTCTTAGATCCTGGACTGGCTCTGTCCATGTCAGGTTTGGAGCTGGCAACTGGATGATCTCTGCTAGGACTGTCCTGGACTCAGGTGGGATGTCATTTACCTTAATATATGTGAATAAATTCCTGTACCTTTCAATTTTTTTTTTTTTGCCATTAACTCTAGACCCTTCACAGTCCAGTGACCATATTCCCAAACTCTAGAAACCCTGACTCTGTGTGTGTGTGTGTGTGTGTGTGTGTGTGTGTGTGTAAAACAAACAAACAAACAAATCCATTGCCACTCTCCTTTGTTAATCCTAACCCAGTGATGTCCCCTGGAGATTTGGGAGAGAGAAATGGGTTGCTGTTCTAATTCCAGAAATCCATTGCTTAACCCATGTGCCTCGTTTTTATCATCGTTTAAAAAGTTGATTGTTACTTTTAACTTAGTTTAATTTTTGAAAGCAGGAGCTCAGGTATTGAAGGTTTACGTGGAACTTTCCGAATAGCTGAGGATGACCTTGAACTTCTGATCTTTCCTCGCTTCTCAAAAGCTGGAATTAGAGGCAAGCACCACCACCCGCCTGCTTTGTATAGCTCTGAGGATGAAGCCTACATCTTTGTGCATGGTGGGCAAGCATTTTACCTACTGAGCCACTCTCCAGCCTCAGGTCCTACTGTATAAGGCCCCTAATGAGAATTCCATGAGCTGAAGAACAAAGGAATGTCTGCATAGTCCTGGCTCCTGGTGGGTGGCAGACTGACAGAGAAAAGGTTATCATAACAGCCCACCAGTTTAGCTGAATCAGTGGAAGGGCAGGTACAAAGAAAGACTCTGGCTCAAAACAAATGTGAAGGATAAGAATTGAGGAAAACACCTAATGCCACAGAACTCTGGACCCCACACACGCAGGTATATCCATGTGCACATACACAAACACAATGTGTGGACCAGGTTGGGGATCAAAATTAAGGAGAGCATGAGAGAGAAAAGGTTGCTGTAGTTTGTTTTACTTTTACAAAGTCAGCCCTGATACTAGCCTACCAGACAAGTGCATGCGCTTTTAAAAGTAGATTCTTTTTCATTTTAATTAAATGTCATAGAATTTTTTTAAAAACACAAAACAAGAATGTCAAGTCTATAATTGGAAACCGTTGGAAAGGAGAGCTTTATTCAGTATTAAAGATGCTCTTTGAAAGGTCCTTCGGAAATGTCTGGGGTGATTATAGCTTCTCTGTTTGGCTTCAGGGGTAGGGTTGACTTTTAATAGCTACATCAACCCAGTTACGCACCTAGGAAAATCACAGTGGAATGATGACTAAAAAGCTGATTTTGCCAAGTTTGATTTTACCCTTCATTTTGATAAAAGAAACCGTCATTTATTTATTTTTTGCTTTAGTTTGTTTGCATTGCTGATGATCAAACTCAGGACCTTGTGCATGTTAGGCAAGTGTTCTACCACTTGGCACCATCCCCAGCCCTTGGTGATGAGGACATCTGACTGACCAATCAGAAGCAGCCTGTGATAGGGAGAAAGCACTCCAGCAGGCAGGGGTAGAATTGTGCTGAGTTACTCTTTAGTGGTAGGGCCTGGGGAAAACCCTCTTTCACTCTGGACCTCCACTTCGACAATGCACAGGGCCATCTCTGTAGTGATTTTAATGTAAAATGTCCTCCCATAGACTCATGTGTCTGAGTACCTGGTTCCCAGCTGGGGATGCTTGGGAAGGCTGTGAAATCTTTAAGAGGCAGAGCCACCCTAGAAGAAATGGGTCACCTGGAATGAGCCTTGATATCCCAGCCGGACTGTCCTGTCATGTTTTACTTCCTGACTGAGAATGCAATGTGACCAGGTATCTCCTACTCTTGCTACCATGGCTTTCCCTCCATGACAGAATGTGTCAGAAAACTGTAAGCAAAAAGAAAACCTTCCTCCCTTAAATTGCTTCTTGTGAGACATCTATCTAGTCAGGAAAACATTTAATACAAAAAGGTGGATAATTTGTTTATTCTTCCTTTCTTCCTTTCTTTCTTTCTTTCCTTCCTTCTTTCTTTCTTTCTTCCTTCTTTCCTTTCTTTCTTTCTTTCTTTCTTTTTCATTCATTTTGAGACAGGGTCTCTCTATGTAGCCCAGGCTGCCTTGGAACTCTATGTGCAGACCAGGCTGGCCTTGAACTAACAGAGAGCTGCCTGCCTCTGCCTCCCAAAACCTCTAGCTGATGGTTACTTTTTAACTGTCAACTTTGATATAACCTAGAATAACATGGCAAGAGAATCTTTAGAAAGTCTAGATCAGCTTGGCCAGTAGGTGTGTCTTAGGTTAATTGCAGTGGGAAGACCCAGCAAGCTTTTGCTGGCCCTGTTCCCTAGACAGGGGGTCCTGAACTGTGTAAGAGAGGAAAGCAAGCAAGTAGGTGCTGTCTCTGCCCAGGACTGTGGGTATGTTGGGACTGGCTACTTTAAGCTCTTGTTACTGTCACTTTTGTACTATGATGGACTGGAATCTGGAATCAGAAGACAAATACATGGCTTACTCCTCTCGTCCAGATGAGATTACCGCTGAAAACATAAATGTAACCTAATTTCAATTAATGTACTTGCTTACATGTTCCCTAAGGGCTAGTCCCAGCACATCCTTAGCCCTGGCAGAGCAACCAAACTCTTAGAAGCAAAACAAAATCCATCTAAACGTAAGAATTATGACACGTGTTCCTGACCTAAGAGTTTGATCAATCTGTGGAATTCTTGTATTTTCTGACTGACAGGATGGCTTGTTTTTATCAAGCCAATTATGCTGTGCTTTTATTTTTACAAGAGAGGGGCCTTATTTTCACAGTTTCTTCTACACATGAGAGGCAGCTGAGAAATTTTCCTGTTTTGAGTTGTCAGACATGATAAGCATCCTCTGTCTATGGAGGATGATGTTTGGGAATGCAGTTTTTCAAACATGGCATATGGCTGTTCCAGAGCCAACAAAGACTGGTGTTCCAAGCTTGGCCTGGCATCTTTGGTTAGAACTAGCTACTTCCAAGGATAGGGTGATGACTCAGTCAATAAACTTCTGTCATTGGAAGCACAGGACCTATGTTGGACCCCAAGAATCACAGCAAATGTCTGGGAGTAGTTGTGCATACTTGTAATCCTAGAGCTAGGGAGGTGGAGATGGGTAGATTCCTGGGACTTACTGGCTGGCCAGTCTAGCTTACTTGGCTAGCTCAGGCCAGTGGGAAACCCCACTCAAAAACCAAGCTATAGCTGAAGGTCATTTCATGTACCATTTCAGCCTGCCTGCATGTAGGTCAGACATGAAACTTTCTGATGGTGGTGACATGCTGATGTAGTGGGATTATGTTTTTACATTGTAAATAATTGTCCTGCTTATTGGTTTAATAAAAATGCTGATTGGCTGCTGGCAGACAAGAATTGTGGGTGGGGCTACTAGACTAAGAAAATTCTGGAAACAGAAGGAGCAGAGCAGAGAAGCCAGAGAGACACCACGGAGACACCACAAGGAGATGTCAGCAGACGCAGAGGAAAGAAGTTGGAATGCTGCTCTGAGAAAAGGTACCAAGTCACATGGCTGAACAAGACAAGAATTAGCAAGAATTAAAAGAGTTAGCAAGTTATATGCCTGGTTCCCAGGTCAATCAGCACGGAGAATGTGATTAATACAAGCATCTGTGTGGGATTGTAGGACTGCGGGTCAGTGGGTCCAAACCTCAAGGCTAGGCCAGAAAGGCTGGGCCAGAAACAATACTACATGCTGATGTTTAAGGCATTTTAGGTTAGGGGACATACTGGATTTCTGGTTTCTGCAGCAGAACTTCTAGTCCTATAACAATCTCACAGGATTGGTGTGAGCATGGATTAGTAGCAGTTAGTTTAAGAGGTTAGTGATCTCCACAGCACATTTTTATTTTCCTGTGTGCACATTGAGCATGCATGGGTACACTTGTGTTTGAGAGCCAGAGGATAACACTGGTTATTTCCCCCTTGGGGGTCTACTTTTTTCTCCAGACAGTGTCTCTCACTGTCCTGATGTTCACCAAGTAGACTAGGTTGGCTGGACAGGTGAACCCCAGAGACTTGTCTGTCTCTGCCTCCATGCCCTGGGACTTCAGGTGTGCACTCTTATGCCTTGCTTTGTCTTTCTATTTTCTAATGAACATCACATTTTGAACTAGAAAAGTGAAAATGAATTACTACGTGCAATTGGCTCACACTATATCCCTCCCCAACTCCCTCCCTCCTTCCTTTCCTTCACCACTTTTAGTACTGACCACTGAAACTAGGTAGGGCCTCCTATATGCCATCCAAACTTTACCACTGAGCTACAAACCCAGATCTTTAGATTTTCTTAGAGGTTGCTTCTGACAGTTCCATTCCCTTCCAGTGTCCCTCTATGTGTGGTGTGGGTGGGGTGTCATACTCAGGCTGGAAAGTGACTGGGACGTACCTTAGATGGGGCCAGAAAGATGGCTGGGAAAACGCCTACTAATAAGTGCTTCCTGAGTAGGAGGGGAAGGAAATCCCTTTTCATAAAAGATGGCCAAGAATTACTGGAATGATTTCAGGATACAGATGTTTATTTATTTATTATGTATACAGTGTTCTGCATGCATGTCTGCCTGCAGGTCAGAAGAGGGCACCAGGTCTCATTATGCATGGTTGTGAGCCATCATGTGGTTGCTGGGAATTGAACTCAGGACCTCTGAAAGAGCAGCCAGTGCTCTTAACCTCTGAGCCATCTCTTCAGCCCCTCTTTCAAGACATGAATTTGGGGGCTTGAACTCTCACTTGCAAGGCAAGAACTGTACCAAATTACTATCCTCCAGCCTCCTCCCACTCCAGACTGTTTGACTGCTGGAGTTATTTGCTCCTTCATAGTCTCTCCTCAGGTGACAGACAGCTGGAGAGGATGCTGGGGTGTACACTGCCAAAGGAAAAAGCTCTTCTTTTGCCCAGATTTCCATGCATCTATATTTAGACCAATTTAGTGATTTTCCAAAACAAACAGAGGTAGGGACCTTGGGAAGAGAGCACAGGAGACAGAGTCTAAATGTAGTCCTGAGTAGAATTCTGATCACAAAGCCAAGCCACCTGAAAACGCTTTCTAGTGCTATTTTAGTGGTGCTACTTCAAGCAAGAGGGGATGGACAAGAGGATATGCTGAGAACAGAGTCCAGTGTCCTTAGTCCTTTGTGGTCCTGATGCTTGCTTTCAGTTGGATTGGGGGGAAGAACTGGAAACAGTTATTGCTTGGCATCTTTTAAGAAGGAAGAGAGAAGCAAGCTGTTCTCTTGTATCACTAAGCCACTGGTTAGTTAAGTAGCTCCATCCTGCATCCTGCCCAGGAGCAGGTGCTGATGCTACGTACTTCCTATACTAAGAAGACATGGGTCTTTCCTCTAGCTCAGACATGACACACATAATCACTAAAATTGTTATTAAAGCAGAAAATGAGTTCTTAGTAAGGAAGTCATGAATGAATTCGAGGGACCATGGAACATTCTTTTAGGACTAGTACCCTATAGTATCTTAAGAGGTAAATAGAACCCCGAGTGTGTGTGGTGTGAGATAGAGAGAGAATGTGCAGAAATGGTAGCTAATTATTATTATTTTGTCTGTATATGAATGTGTGCATGCTAGTTTTCAAGTATGTGTGAACAGGCATGCATGTGCTTGTGCTTGTGGAAGATTGGTGCTGGGTGTCTTACTTGATTGCACTGTACCTTATCTGAGGTAAATGAGATAGGCTCTCTCATTTGAACCTAGAGCTTACTGGTTAGTCAGTCTAGCTAGCCAGCTTACTCAGGGCATCTACTGTCTCCATTTCCCTTACTTCATTTACAGGTGAGATGTCACGCCTGACCAGCATTTATATGGATGCCAGGAATCTAAAATCTGGTCCATATACTTGTATGGCAAGTGCTTTACCCATGGAGTCACTTTCCCAGTCCAGTAAATAATTTATGATACAGAGGCATTTGGAGCTCTTTTTTTAATCTAGGTAAAGCAGAATTATTACATTGTTTATAAAGAGTCCATGTGCCATAACAATTATATAGTATGTTGCAATGTTAATGTGGACTGTCTGTCGCTCTGGAGCAGAGACTTTGTAAGGACCAGGGATGTGTCTGCTCCATTTGTGCCTCCAATTCTAGTCCCAGGATCCACCAAGAATATGGAAGGGGTGAATGCATGGGGCTGTTCTGGGCATGGAATATGTATCCAGTGCTCATCAAGCTTCGGTGGAGCAGCTGAGTCTCATCAGCCTGCTTCCCAGATAGAGGAGCAGGCTTGGAGAGGCAGAGAAACTTGTCCAGTCTCAACCATGGGTCTGACACATTTTTGTCATCTGGCCTTGGGAAGAAGTTTATTCTTTCTTTTGAAGAAACTAGCCCTTACCTTAACCTGAATTTTTGATAGATTTTTTTTCAAGAATGATGATAGCTTTCTTGACTAAAATTGGAGAACTGTTTTGCCAGTCTAGCATAGCCTTGTGTTAGTCATATGGGATTGAGGCTAGAGATGTGCCTCAGTTGGCAGAGAGCTTCATGAAGTTCTGGGTGTGATCCCCAGCACCACACAAACTGGGCATGGTGGTACAAGCCTGTGACTCTAGAAGGAGGTGAAGGCAAGAGAATCAGGAGTTCAAGGCCATCTTCAGATAAATAGTGAGTTTGAAGCCAGCCTGGAAAAATGAGGCCTTGCCTCAAAAGACAAGAAGCCACATGGCAAGGCAGGTTTTATTTGTTTACATTGATAAACCTTTTTGAAGGGCAGTTTTTGTTTTTCATCAAAATGGGACTCTCAACATGATTTATTTTTATTTCTTAAATTTAAATATTTAATGAAAATAAAATTATACTTCCCCCTCCCTTTCCTCTCTGCTGCTTTCCCATGTCCCTCCCCTCCCAAATTCATAGAGCCTTAAAAAAAAAAAAACCAAGACTGTTGTTACTTTTACAATGGGAGGCAGAGGCAGGTGCGTCTCTGTGAGTTCGAGGCCAGCCTGACCGACAGAACTAGTTCCAAGACAACCAGAGCTATCACAAAGAGAAATCCTGTATAAAAAAACAAAACAGTAACAACCCTGCCCCCCAAACATTCACATTTAAGCCATGTTGACTCTATGTAGGTTTCTAGGGCTGGCCACATGGTATTGATAACCAATCAGAGGCTCTTTCCTGGGTAAGACTACTTCTGTCTTTCTCTCATAGCACTGTTAATTGCTTACAGCTCTTCATCTAGGGGTGGGATTGCCTCTGTCCATGTCGGCATATCAACAGTTGTTGGAACTGTTCAGGTCTTGCTTAGCAGTCATGTCAACAATTTATGTATAGAGCTTCCCTGTCATAGCCAGAAGGTACAGGCTCACAACAGTCCTCTGGCTTTTACAATCTTTCTGTCCTCTTTTATCAACAGTCCTGGAGCCTTAGTAAGGTATAGAAGTTATGTAGTACATCTATCAACAGTTGAGACTGAGCATCCCAAGGTCAATTGTTATTTGCATTTTGACTAGTTGTGGCTTTTAGTAACAGCCCCTTGCTGTAACAGAAAGAAACCTCTTTGCTGAGGGGTGAGATGTACACTTTTGTGGGTCCCCAACATTTGTGCTCCCTTATTTTACTTTTTGAGATAGTGTCTCAAGTACTCCAGGCAGATGTCAAACTCACTGAATAGTTAAGGGTAACTGGTTCTTCAGTCTCCATCTCTGAGTTCTGGGCTGTCAGATGTGTGCTGCGTGCCTGGTTTAGTGCGCACGAGGGAAACACTTTACCAACTTCGGTATGATAACTAGATTCTCAAGCCATTTTAATAGATGTTTAGTGACATCTCATTGCTGTTTTGATTTCTACTTAGCTGGTGACATGGGGTAGAGCATATTTTCATGTTTTATGACATATTTTCTCTAATATATTTAAAATACATCTATTTATCTATTTAATCTATCACTTATGGTGTATATAGATGTAGGACAGAGCAGAACTTTCTATAGTCTGTTCTCATTTACTACCTTGTGGGCACTGGGCATCAAATTTAGATCCTTAGACTTAGCATTGAGTATCTCTACCCACTGTGCCATATTGCCAGCTCCAAATATGTAGAACTATGAATTTTTTTAGTGATGTATCTGTTAAGGATTTTTTTGCCTATTTTAAATAGGTTGCTTTACATTCATCTTTTGCACATATGTGTGTGTACACATGTGTGTGCATGTTTGCATGTGTGGGTCACAAATGTGTAGGTAGGCACACATGTGTGTACATGTAGAGGCCTGAGGTTGACATAGGTTATCTTTCTTAGTACTTCCTCACCTTATATATTGAGACAGGATCTTTCAATGAATGAAGAGCTTGTTTTGGAGCTTATCTTTTTGTTACTATTTTAAAGTGTGTGTGTGTGTGTGTGTGTGTGTATTTCTGTGTTTAGTATGCACATGTGAATGCAGTGCCCAAGGAGGCTAGAAGAGTGTAATGAATCCACTGGAACTGGAGTTACATTGAAGCACCTGATGTTTCTTAAAGAGGAGTTAGTGCTCTAATCACATAGGCACATCTCCAGCTCGCAGCTGCTCTTCCAAGGCAGCTTGCCCAGGAGATTATGATCATTTTTTTTTTTTTTGCCTAAGCTGGGATCATAGGCACGTCTCCAGGCCTACCTGGCATATATGTGGGTTCTGCGGAGTGTGTACTTGGGTCTACTCATGCAGGGCAAGGACTCTCTGCTCCTTGAGCCATCTCCTCAGCCCTGTTCACATTCCTGAATTTTAAGAATCTTTATATTTTGGGTAAGGACTCTTTGCTTGCTGATTTCTTGTTGCTGATTTTTTCATGGAAATTATTTCCCCTTAGACTGTGGATTATTTTTTTTATCCTCTTCACAATGTTTTCCAGTGAGCAGAGAATTTTAACTTATTGATTGTACTTGTGGTATTGCAACTAAAAAGACATCATAAATCCAACTTTATCTAGATTTCCTTCTACAGTATTTCCTAGGGATTTATATTTACCTCGTGATATGTTTTGTAGTATTTTTGTGCATGTTTAAGGTTTAAGTGGATGTTTAGTTGTTGTAGGCTCAATTGCTGAAAACAATTTTTTGTTCTTTTATTCATTATATTACCTTTGTTTCTTTATCAAATATCGGCTGACTATGCCCTGATTTAATTTTTGTTGCATTGATAAAAACACCCTGACAAAAGCAACTTAGGGGGAAAGGGCTTATTTTAATTCAGGGTTCCCTCCCATCACAGTGGGGGAAACCAAGACAACAGGAATGTAAAGCTGGTCACATCATATCCACACTTAAGAGCAGAGAGAAATGAATGAATGCATGCTTACTGCTGTTTAGCTCACTTGCTCTACTCTTGCCCAGGTCTCAAACCTAGGGAATGGTAGTGCCTAGAATAGACTGGGTCATTCCATGTCATTTAATGGAATAAAGACAATCACTTATAGCAATGCTCAAAGGCCAACCTCTTGTAGTGGGATTATGCTGGTAATGTTGTACATATTTGTCCCGCCTATGGGTTTAATAAAAGCTGATTGGTCAAAGGCAGACAAGAAGTGTGGGTGGGGCTGCCAGGTTAAAAAAAAAAAACTCAGAAACATCTCAGAGCAGAGACAGTTGCCACAGAGTCACCAGAGCTGCCAGGAAATCCAGATGAGAAAAGATACCAAGTGACATGGCTGAACAGGTAAGAAAGATGGGTTAGTTTAAGACTAAAGAGCTAGAAGGTTATATGCCTGTGCCCTAGGCCAATTAGTGCAAAAATAATACAAGAGTCTGTGTGATTATTTGTGCTTAAGCGGCAGTGGTGCTGAGAGGTGGCCTAAACATCTGGGCTAGACCAGCAAGTCTGGGCCAGAAACATCACAACGACCCCTCATTTAGATTCTCTTCCCAAGTGATTGTGGATTTCATCAACTTGACAATTTAACCATCACATACTACATATATGTAGATTTTAAAAAATAATTTATTTATTTTTATTTCATGTGCTTTGGTGTCTTGCAGTTACAAACAGTGGTAAGCTGCCATGTGGGTGCTGGGAACTGACCTAGAGTCCTTTGGTGTTCTGCCTGCATGTCAGAAGAAGGCACCAGATCTCATTATAGAGGATTGTGGGCCATCATGTGGTTTCTAGAAATTGAACTCAGGACCTCTTGAAGAGTAGCCAGTGCTCTTGAAACCTCTGAGCCATCTCTCCAGCCCATATGTAGATTTATTATTGTTCATTTCTGTTGATCCACTGTATTTACATGTGCTTTTTCCAACATAACATACTCTTGATTACTAAAACTTTATAACAACTTTTTTGTTGTTATTGTTTTTTAAATTTATTTTATTTATTTACTTGAGACAGAGTTTTTCTGTGTGGCCCCGTGTCAGTGGAGTTTTCCTGTGCCATAGCCACTCTCAAATAACAAGCACAGAGACTTAAGATTACTTATAAATGAGTGGACAATAGCTCAGGCTTGTTACTAACTAGCTGTTACAATGTAACCCATTTCTGCTCATTTATGTGCTGCCCCTCGGCTTGTAGCTTTTATCTCTATCTCATTTTGTGTGTCTGACTCATTCTCCTCTGACTCTACCCTCCTTCATCTCACAGTTCTCAGTTTCATTTTCTCACCTGTTCAGCTGCTGGTCTGTCAGGTAGCAACCACATTAAGCCAATCATAGCAACACATATTCACACAGTGTACGGAAGGATTATTCCACAGAAGCCCTAGCTGTCCTAGAATTCACTCTGTAGACCTGGCTAGCCTGGAACTCAGAGATTGCCTGCCTCTGCCTCCCAAGTGCTGGGATTAAAGGAATGCGTCACTACCGCCTGGCTATAGATGTTGATTTATTTTTATTTAGGTGTATAATGTATATCTGTGTGACTATGTATATGTGCATACAGGTAAACACAGAGGCCAGAGAGGGCATCAGACTCCTGTAACTAGAGTTACAGTGTGCTGTGTGGCATGGGTGCTGGTGTCTGAACTCCAGTCTTCCAGACGAGCATCAAGCTCTCATAACCACTGAGCTATAGATCCAGTTCCTTCAGGTTGTTTCAAAGTTGACTAATGCTAACTCTTCAAGTTTGTGGTTATCCTTCAGCACTGCTTATTGAAATTCCTATCTTAGGAAGCAAGATGGGAAGAATAGATTCTAAATTAAGAGTCAGAATAGAAATTTAAAAAGCTAGAAATCAATGGTAAAAGCTGAGAATCAATGGAGAAAAATCAATGAAACCAAAAGATGGTTCTTTAAAGTGATTAACTAAAAAGTAAAACTTGATGCAGGCTAAGGAAAACTGTCAGTAACTAATATCAGAAATGAAAAAGGGAATCACTACTCATTCCATGGTCATTGAAAGGATAATCAGGGGCCAGGGCAACGGCTCAGTGGGCAAAGTGCTGGGTGTATGTGCTGGTTACGCTTTTGTCAACTGGGCACAAATCTAGAGTCACCTGGGAAGAGAGTGCCTCATATAAAGAAATACCTCAGTCTGTGGTGATTCCATGAGACTGTCTCACTTGATTGACATTGGAGGTCCCAGATGACTGTGAGCAACACTATCCCTAGGCAAGTGGGCCTGGTATATTCAGCAAGCTCATTCCTCCATGGTTTCTGCTTCAGTTCCTGTGGTACTCCTGCCCAGGCTTCCTAAGGATTGATGCTTAACCTGGAAATGTAAGCTAAGTAAGTCCTTCCCTCCTCAAGTTGCTTTTGGTAAGAATTTTATCAACAGCTAACAACTGTCTGTAATTCCAAGATCTGAGTTCAGTCTCAAAATCCCACAGACTCACTGAGAGCCGGTGCCCTGGACACATCTGGCTTGTCTCATCTCTCCTCAGGTGGGACCCAAAGGTTAAAGGATATTTGAGTTTAATGTTTATCATCTCCAAGGTAGATTAGACTCTGGTTAATTAATTTCTCCGGACTCCAAGCCTTGCTCAGAACAATAATATGATCTGATGGGCTTTGAAACAAATCTATCACTTGCAGGAAGCGCAAAATGATCCCTATACATTATTTGCTTCAAGGACAGGACAGAATTTCTGAAGGTTAAACCTATAGAAATAAATACTCTTGCTGCCCACTTCCTTCCCTGAGTGAGTTCGCCCGTGACATTTGTGTCAGTGTGTGTGTGTGTGTGTGTGTGTGTGTGTGTGTGTGTGTATGTGCCAATGTACGTGCAGAGGCCAAAGGTTGATGTTAGGCATCTTCTTTAGTTACCTTCCACCTCGTTTCTTAAAATTGTGTATATATGTGTTTGTGTGTGTGTCTGTGTGAGTATGTATACCTATGCCTGTGTGCAGAAGCAAGATGAGGATATCAGGTGTCCTTCTCTATCACGCTCTGCCAATTCCTTTGAAGCAGGGTCTCTCCCTGAACCTAGGACTTATATTTTCTCAGCTAGGCTGGAAGCCAGAAAGCTCAGCATTCCTTCTCTCTCTACCACCTCAGATCTGAGGCTGCAGGCATACAATGGATTCTGGGATTCAAACTACAGTCCTCATGACTGTACAGCCTGTGGTCTGAACTGCTGAGCCATGTCCCTAGCCCTCTTTAATTGGCTTCTTTGAAGAAGGATCTCTCATTGATTCTGGAGCTCACCAGTTTGGCTAGACTGGATGGTCAGTGAGCCCCAGAGATCCTTCTGTCTCCACTTTCCCAGCACTTTCCATTACAAGCATATGTCACCACATCTGGAATTTTTAGATAGTTCTGGAAATTGAACTCAGGTTCTCATCTTGCATAGCAAATACATCTTTGTCTGCCTAGACACATCTGGAGCTCTCAGCCCTCAGGTATGTCCATGCTGAGCTTCCAGTGCCTTGTCAGTCACATTTACAATTTTCTGCCCCTGTGCACTTCTTCCTGTTTGTGGGTGCCTATCCCCCTCAGCTGTGAGTCTCTGTTCACTGGTGTCTATCTTGGAAATAGCATGTGAACCTTGTGACCGCACTTCTCCGACAGTACTAAGAATAGCTAACTTTTTTTTTGTCTGCTTTGCATTTCCCCTTGTTCTGTTATTTTAATTCCACATTTTCTTCGTTCCAAGGCAAAGGAGGCACCTCAGGAGGCTGAAATGGTATTCACAGCACGCTGCAGAGCAACAGTGACCTTCCAGACAAGTGGAGACTCATGGCGGGAGCAGAAGGAAAAGCGAGCAGCCATGATGGTGGGGATCTTGATTGGTGTGTTTGTGCTGTGCTGGATCCCCTTCTTCCTGACGGAGCTCATCAGCCCGCTCTGTGACTGTAGCCTGCCACCCATCTGGAAAAGCATATTCCTGTGGCTTGGGTATTCCAATTCCTTCTTCAACCCCTTGATTTACACAGCCTTTAATAAGAACTACAATAACGCCTTCAAGAGCCTCTTCACTAAGCAGAGATAAGATGGGCTGGCAGACCAGGGAAGAACAAGGGGATTTGTAATTCCCATTTTATCAGAGACTTGGGATTGGGGGTTCTCCACTGCACACTAATGACATTTTGAAAGTCAAACCGTTGGTCCTGGAATGTGGAAGAGTTCTCATGAAAAGTGGCAAAGCATCCATGCCTTCTACAGAAAGTCCTAACAGACATTACTAATGGATTGTGGTACATGTGGTACAAAAACCCTGCCAAACCCTGACAGGATGTATTCTAGCTATTACTGATAATTCATTAGACTTGACACATGACAAAGCTGATTTGCTTTTGTTTTCTTTAATACTATGTTCCTCAGTGAAGGTCTCTCAGGGTTTTCCTGAGACTGTCTCGTTCACTTAGCTTCTCCTTTACCCTTTATCCACCAGAGGAGTTTACCTTTATTAGCTTCATACACATCCTCAACAAGGCAATGATTCTTAGCTTGGGAATATATGAACCTTACCTGAAACCCTGCCCAAAAGTATTCCATGCAGGTGTCTTCAAGATGGCTGCGAGGATAAAGGCCACCACCTACCTGCCACCACGCCTGGCGACCTGCTTTTGAGCCTTGAGACCCACACAGTAGAAGAAAGAGAGAAAACTACTGCAAGTTGTCTTTGACCTTTACATATGTGTCTACAACCCTCTGCCCCATGTGCACACAAAATAAATAATACATACAATGTAAAATTAGAATAAGTGTCCAGTAATTCACATGAAACAAACCAGACTCCTTTTTTTTTTATATTTATTTTTATTTTATGTGAATTGGTGTTTGCCTGCATGTATAGCATGTGTAAGGGTGTCAGAGCTTGGAATCACAGACAGTTGTTAGCTACCATGTGGATGTTGGGAATCGAACTCAGGTCCTCTGGAAGAACAGTTAGTGCTCTTAACCACTGAGCCATCTCTCCAACCCCACAAACCAGACTCTTAAAGAGGAGGTCTAGTAGTCTAGTATTGCAGCATCTCAGTGTTTTGGGTTTTTTGTTTGTTTGTTTGTTTCGCTTGTGTTATGATTTTGAGACAGGGTTTCCTATGTAGCCTTGACTGGGCTGGGACTTACTATGTAGACCAGGCTGTCTTCTGCCTACTGAGTGCTGGAATTAAAGTTGCACATATTATCATGCTCAGCTTTTACTGTTTGTTTTTTTAAAAATTACTCCATTTGAGGTACTCCTGGCTGCTTCTGTTACTCTTCAAAGTTTTGGTCTTTTAAGATTTATTTTGACTTTCTACTGATGTATATGTGTGAGTGTATGTTGGTGACTACAGGGACCAGAAGAGGGTGTCAGATCCCTTGGAGCTGGAGTTACAGGTAGTTACAGTGAGTTCTCCTGTGGTGCGTGTGTGTGTGTGTGTGTGTGTGTGTGTGTGTGTGTGTGTGTGTGTGCCCAGATGTATGTGCAGAGGGCAAAGGTTGATGTTAGGCATCTTCCTTACTTATTTCACCTTGTTTCTTAAAATTATATATGTATGTGTTTGTATATGCATCTGTGTGAGAGTATGTGTACATGTGGGTGCTGGGAACTGAGTTCTGGTTCTCTGTAAGAGCAACAAGTACTTTTAACTGCGGAGCCATCTCTCCAGTCCCTTACTTTACTCTTTAGCCCAGCTAATGGGTATTTCCAGGCATGATCCAGAGAGCAGGACCCTTGAAGCTCTTCATGTGGCTCTATGTTAAGTCTCTCCTATCACAGGGAAGGACAACCATGAGAAGCTACTGATGCATGTATGCCTACGTGTGTGTGTGTGTGTGTGTGTGTGTGTGTGTGCGCATGTGTATGTATCTGTGTAACTGTGAGTACATGAGTGAGGATGTGTGTGTGTGTGTGTGTGTGTGTGTGCGCATGTGTGTGTATAAGCAATGAATACCTCTGAGGTATTCCTTTTTAGACTCACTATCAATTTATTTATTGTGCCTACTCCAAGATTGGGAGTGTGATCCTCATTGTGGGCTTCACAATCCACACCAACAAAGCCTCTCTATATCATACAAATCCTTTTGGATGAAAGGTCATAGTCAGCTGCGCAGCTACAAAAACCTGAGAACAAACCTTTATCACCTTGCTAAGATGCCTGTGCTCTGTGTGGGCTTTTCCAGTTCTTGGTTGTCTTCTTAGTCTCCTTGGTGTGAGCAGAGTGTTTTATCAAGTGAGGGCAAGAGGGTGAACAAGTTGATGTCTTCAAACTTCATATTAAGTTTGCTGATGTCCAAGGGGCAGGAGCCCAGAGTCGGGAGGAGAAGCGCACTAGGAGGTAACAAAAACAGAGCTGGGGAAACAGCTCAGGGAGTAGAATGCTGACTGTGAAATCCTGAGGACATGAGTCCAAATTGCCAGAACCCAGATGAAGCTGAACACAGAAGTGTGCATCTGTAACCTCAGTGTTCCTATGGTAACTGGGGCAGAGACGGGACTGAGGAATGAGGCAGTAAGAGCCTTTGCTCCAAAGAAGACTGAAGGTGAGGATTAGCACCCAAGGTTGCCCTCTGACCTCCACAAACTCTATGGCAAGTGCTCACCTACTCTCTCTCTCTCTCTCTCTCTCTCTCTCTCTCTCTCTCTCTCACACACACACACACACACACACACACACACACACACACACACACGGATCTGAGGGAAAGCCCTTAAAAAACTTTTGTCTTAGACATATTATGTTACTATAGCGATCTTGTAATTTGGACCCCTGCATCTGCCCTCACCTTGCTGTAGTCAATCATCTCCAGAAGAGCCTCATTAGAGTTGCTTCCCTCTCAAAACCCTCCAATGGCTTTCTCGCAGGTCCTCAAACTCACCTGGGCATGCTCTTAGTCAGAGTCGATTTACTCCCTATTCTCTCTGCTTGGAATTGTCCATATGACTCTGCCCTTTGTCAGCGAATGAGACCTTCCTTAGCTTTCTGGTGTAACAATGCAGCCCCCACCAAATCCAGTACGCTGGGTCCCTTTTCCTTGTTTTAACCAGCATATTGAAGCAGCTGATGGGATCACATTCTTGCATGCCTTCTCCCGACTCCAGTCTCTGTGGGAAGACAGGTTCTCATCTGCTCTCTTTATTCCTGTACCAGTGCTTGTCACTGTTGGTTGAATGTATCGGTGAGCAAAGAAGATCCTCACTGAGCAGGAACATTGAGGCAAATCGTACCCAGTTTCATGCAGAAGCTTGAAGTATACCCAGGAATCCTGATTTTCCATCTTCTTACTGGGCTAAGCTCAATATCATGATGCCTTTACTCAGTCTCAGATGGCTGATGCTATCAACCTGTCTTGTCTTCTACTGACTGAAAGAATGGGAAGGGCAGCAGGATCTCTTGATGCCTCTCTTGCTGATGTAGCCAGGGATCCTGTCTTTGCTAGGGCTGCATTAGCAGTGTCCCCCCAACACGTCACAGTTGGCTTGGACATCTCTTTATAAATCAACTGAGAAGTAGAGGATTTCCCCTTTAGAACAGTGGTAGTTGGGATAGAGATGTCTGAGGTTAAGGGTGACTGCTGCTCTTGAAGAGGGTCTGAATTCCATCTCTAACATGCTTGTCAGCAGCCTGACAAATGTCTGTAATGCCAGCTCCAGGGATATCTGATATCCTCTTCCAGCCTTCATAGGCACCTGTACTCATGTTGTGTGCACCCCCCATACTTAAATAATACTTAACAGGAGTCGTACTTCCTTTCCTGGGGATTTGATGGTTAATGTTGATTGCCAGCTTGATGGGATTCAGAATCGCTGTGGAAATAAAACTCTAGGAATTTTAAGTGAGGGAGTTTCTAGATTAGGTTAACAGAGGCAGGAAAACCCACCCTGAGTATGGATGGCATCATAAACTGGGATCTCACTCTGAGCTGAGCACCAGCATTCTCTTTTTATCTTTCCCGACAGTGGGCACAACGTGACCGGACACTTCCAAAGTCCCTACTGCCATGGTTTCCTGTCACTATGGACTGCATCCCTGCATCTATGAGCCGAAGTAAACCCTAACCCTCCTTACCTGCTTTTGTCGCACATTTAATCATAGCCACGAGAAAAATTACTAGTGCGTTGCAGATGGACACAGCAGAGCTCAGGCACTCTTCTACTTTGCCTCCTGTTGACGTGATAAATATCAGAAGCAAAAGCAACTTGGGGGAACAAAGGGTGTATTTCAGCTTATACTTCCAGGTAACATGCTTTAGTGAGGGGAGACAGACCAGGAACTGGAGCTGAAAGTTTAGAGAAACAATGCCTACTGGTTCCTCTCTGGCTTGTGGTGAGCTAGTCTTACATATGGATCAGGACCACTTGCCTGGGGATGGCGCCGCCCATAGTTGGCTGAGCCCTCCCCAGATCATCCATCAAGACCATCTCTAACAGACATTGACAACACTTCATCTGAAACTCCCTTTTTCCAGATGACTCCAGGTTTGTGTTCAGCTGGACAATGAAAACAAGTTGAGTTGGTAAGGAAAAGGAAGTGGGAAAGAACACCCACAGAAGGCTCCAGGTGAACTGGGCATGGCTGCTGGAGGATGTCAGATGTTCAGGGGCACTGTGCTTTTGTGCTCCATGTGTTAACAGGCAGGTTCTCATGTGATTCTCACGAGATTCAGGCAACACTAGAGCAACTTCAGCCCATTCCAGTCCCTGACTCTCTAGAGTAACAGCACTTAGAGCATGAGTCTCTACACACACACACACACACACACACACACACACACACACACACACACACGCGCACGCGCACGCACACGCACATTAGAATTAGAATAACTTAGAATAACTTACAGGCTGTGGTCCAGCTAGACCAACAATGATGTCTATGAATGGAAGGTCCAAGAATCTAGTAGTTGTTTAGTCCACGAGGCTGGATGTTTCAGTTGGTCTTCAGTATACACCAGAATCCCACAGAAGTAGCCTCTAATGCCAGCGAAAAAATAGACTTGACAGCGAGAGTAAGCAGGCAGAATGGTGTGTGTGTGTGTG
This sequence comes from Sigmodon hispidus, assembly GCA_004025045.1. NCBI lineage: Eukaryota > Metazoa > Chordata > Mammalia > Rodentia > Cricetidae > Sigmodon > Sigmodon hispidus. Next base: position 46,309 of record PVIH01009494.1, on the reverse strand, counting down.
TGTGTGTGTGTGTGTGTGTGTGCTTCCTTCTGTGGCTTCTCTACAGGCTGTCAGCACAAAGTGTGGTCCAGATTAAAGGTGGGCCTTCCCATTTCAAGTGATTAAGAAAAAGTCCCTCACAGGTGTGCCCAATCATTTGGGTTTTAGTTAATTCCAAATGTGCTCAAGTTGACATCCAGGAACAGCATCACACCGCATGATTCCAATGCTTTGCTTTTGTTAAGGAAACAAATTAACCGGGCATGGTGGTGCACACCTTTAATCCCAGCATTTGTGAGGCAGAGGCAGGTGGATCTTTGAGTTTAAGGTTAGCTTGGTCTACAAATCGAGTTTGGGACAGCCAGGGCTACACTGATAAACCTTGTCTTGAAAAAAAAAATGCAAATCAAATCAAACCAAAACATATTGATGGGGGAAGGTGGTGTAGCTCAATTGGTAGAACGTTCGCCTATCATGCAAGATGCCCTGGGTTCAATCCCTGGGTGTGGAGACACAAACCTGTAATCCTAGTACTGGGAAGTAGAGGACAGAGGATCAGAACCTCAAGATCACCCTTGCTATACAGTTTGAGGTCAGTCTCAATACCACCCCTACATTGGCCCCCTCCCCGCATAAAAAAAGGAAGGAGAGAGGGAGAGAGATGGAGGAAGGAGAAATATATTAGTGGGAGTAAAATCTTCTCCCATGATTTTTAAAAAATAAAACCAAATTCAACTTCAAAAACTATTTATTTTTGAGTAGATAATGCATGTACATGGTACAAAATTCCAGAATACAAAAGACAATTGGTGAAAAGTCATTCCCACCCTCTTCTAAGAGGCAAACAAAGTTGCCAGGCTTCTTTTGCATCACTTCTGGAGACACTGGACACAGGCAAACAGACATATCACAAGCAGACATGAGTATATGCACACACACGTATGCATACACGCACCTACAACACATGTGTTTATCTCTATCCCAAACACTAGCATTTCATGCATGTTCACACATGTTTTCTTCCCCTACTTAACCATGTGGCTCAAGATCTGTGAACATTCCTTGGCAATACACATCACAGGTCTATTCTTTTAACTGTCTGCAAAATGCTCCATTATGGAGATGGGCCATGATTTTTCACCCCTGTTCTGAATTGATGATAGTTTCTAACTTTTTGTTATTACAAACATTGCTTTAATAAAAGTTTCTGTACATAAGAAAAGTTCCTAAACATGGCACTGCTGGTTCAAAAGGTGGTACACTTGGACTTGTGATATACATTATTCAATTGTCCTCCAAAAAGGCAATAAGTTTTTAGCTCTGCCATCACTGTATGGGTACTGCTACCCACAGTTGTATAGCACTGTCTGTTTTCTTGGATTCATGTGACTAAAATGCATCTACCACATTTGAAGGAAGAACAAACCCACGATCCTATCTGACATTGGTGTGATCTCCCTGCCACAGTACCAGACATCTCTAAAAGGTGATCTTGGTTAAGGGCTGGAAACTTCTGGAAAACTCTTTTTCCATTCCAACCTTCAAAGTTAGCAACTAATAAACAAATGCCTTAAAGTACTTCTCTAATGCTGCTGCTGAGAACTGCCAGCCTGCTTCACCCTGAGCAAGGATTAGGTTACATCTATATTTTGCTACTACAGGATGTAAAGATACAGTTTGGGAGCCGACCTAACCAAGTGGGATATTCTAACCATCTGAGGAACCACAATGAGGTGGGCAAGGTCCCTGCTTTTGCTGCCGTTACACACGCCAAAGAGGAAAGATGTAGACCTGGCAAAGGGCTAGGGACATGTGTCATTAGGACCAACAACAGGGATGTGGTGGGTGGACTATGATATGATTGGGAGGTCAATGTAAAAGCGAATGCACAGGTGACCATGGAGAGTCACTGCCCCAAATCAGAGAGAGGACAGAATCCTAGTCAGAGGACATATGAGGACAATATCCACAGAGGCTGAGCTTGGCCCATCTAGGAACCTGATGCAGGCTGATGAGATCATAGGAGTAACTCAAACACACTGCAGATGAGGTACTAAAGCCCTGCTCAGAATCTTAGGCATCATGTTTATTCTGAGAAGACAGAAAATATGCATTCCTTTTTTGTATGTGCATGTTCCTATATGTGTATGAGGTGCATGTGCATGTATATAACTGTGCAAGTGAAGGCCAGAGGTCAACTCAACTGTCTTTTTGATTGTTCTCCACCTTATTTTATGGGACAGGTTTTCTCACTGAATTGGAAGCTTACCGATTCCAGTTGATTCCAGTTACCAGTTGGTGAGGCCCAGAGATCTTTCTGTCTCTGCTTCTCTATTGCTGGGGATACACGAGCATATGGCTGTGCTTGGCTTTTTATACAGATGCTGGGGATCCTAACTCAGGTCCTCATGCTTGTGAGGCAAGCACTTTACCGACCAATCCATCTCCCCAGTTCCCCATTACGTTTTATGTACAATTTTGGCCTATGGCCCCCAGCTGCTGGAAGGGAGAGCACGCAAACTCTAAGATACATCTCATGAGGCTCTTCTTCTGGCCATGCTCAGCTGCAGGAACAGACAATAGCACCCATGTTACCCTGCACTGTACTGCTCTACATGTAAGTGTTCTTTTCCTTGATGACCAACCCTGGCAATAAATACATCATATACTTCCTTACAGTACTTCTCAGATCATATTTCAGTTCAACCACCTGAACCTTCACAAGTCAGAGTCACTGTTAGGAGTTATTGCTAGGATGCCCAGTCCCATTAAACTGACCATACATCATCTGGACAGCAGGGAGGAAGGAACCACGGGGAGTCAGAAAGAATGCAGAATGTACAGGCTGCCGGCCAGGATGGGTGTCCCAGATACCCCTTCAGGGAGTGTCTCCTTTACTCAAAATAGACAAGGTGAGAGTCTGCCAAAGTGACAATCCCTGGGAATGGCACTCTGTGAGGTAGTGAGAGGGCTGCTGGAGGGCCTGCCCCAGGTTTCGAGAGGAAAAACCCTGCCTGCTGACCAATGCTGGCTTGGGTTCCACCACCAGTCTGTGTCTTCACTCTTCTACCAAGGTCTACAAACCAGACTCCCACCCTCAAGGTCAGGCTAACAGGAGCTCATGCCCAACATGGACTCTGCATCAATAGGAGAAAACGCCATCCCTTTGGATGTAGGTTGGCAGCTGTTCTATGGCACCATGCGCTGCCCTGTGCTGCTGGCTGACTAAATACTGAACATGGGAGAACAATGAACGGAATGTCCCCTCGCTTTCCCAGACCGCTTACTATCACATTATTCTTGCCCAGATCATAGCTGCTCTGAGCTTGATCATAACCCGAGCATCCCCAGGTGTGAGAAGCAAGCAGAAGTGAAGGCAGGTCCTGACCTAGAGAGTGGTCCTAAGAATGTTTGGCACTGGCCACCAGCCCTGTGAACAATCTCATTGCTCTCAGTCTGGCTTCTCTTAAAGTGCAAACTGGGGGGAAAAAAAAAAAAAAAGAAGTCACAGATGTTTCTCCATTGTCTTAAAATTCTGGTAAAAGCCAGGAGGCTCAGAACACAATGCTATACTATATCTAGGCACAGAAGATGTTGTCCTGGTAGGCCCCAGATGGATTCTGAAATGACAGGGTCCTCGGGGAATCTCCTCGGCCCACTTTATGTTAGAACTGTCCACAAAGGCGCTGTCTCACATTTCAGAAAGCAGGAAGCACATGTAGGAGTCTCAGTGCTGGCTTCTGTAGCCTAATTCAAAGAGTATTTAACCAGTCTAGCCAACCTAGATGACTCCAAAACCATACAGGCTGGCCATTGCTTACGACTGTCCACCAGAATGAGATGTAAAAACACTACTACTTTAGATATCACATACTTTGAATGTAGGACACAGAGAAATCAAGATAGATCCTAGGTAGAAGCTTCCTCCCCATTAGCCAGCTTTCACAGTGGCAGATGTTGCTACACGAACAGACAATCAACAGTCTTACCCAGCTATGAACCTGCATGCTATAATACCACCCAGCCAGGCAAGATGTGAGCAAGAGTGTAACAGTGGCGAGACTGTTATGAGGTAAACAACTATATGTTGTTTAGATCTGTGGCCTGCTTCTCAGGGGGCAGTTTATACCTGGTACTGTATGAACATGAACTGGTACTGCTAGTAACATGAACCTCTCATGATCTGTATTAAGCTTTGTAAATTAAACAATGGCACAAGGTATCTACCAATTTCTTTCTACTAGGAGTGACCAACCTTTTGATATTATGACATGATACTGTCATCTACAAAGTATACACAAAATACACAGCGTAATAGAGTTAAAAAAATCAGAGAGGAGGAAGAAAACCTGTTTTAAATGACGTTACAATTTTGTGCTGGGCTATATTCACAGCTATCCTTGGCTATAGGCAGCCTGTGGTTGAACATGCCTACAACCATAAACTGTCCAGAAACAATACCAAGTAAAGGCTTCCATTTCTAAAATTGATCATGCTTGTTTTAGATCAGTTATTCTGTACTCCTTCCAGACAGTGAACCTCACCTGTTCCCACACCCATCGCTACACCTGTGGCCAAACACTGACATTAACTAGCGTTTTGGGTGAACAGGCTTCTTCTCAAGATAAGACAAGTGGATGATCCTCTCCTTTGAATTGGAATAGTTCTAACACAGTCAAGCCGCTGTCTCCTCCCTCAAAGTACTACTTTTTTTTTTATTAACATCATTATTATTCTACAAGTATTTGCTTCACTGAGCCTCCTCACAATGCTCATGGCCATGCAGGTCCCAGTGCAGGTAGAGGTGTGCACATGGATCACTAGAGAGGTATGTGGTACAAGCATGTTCTACCCTGACTGGTTTATGTGATGTCAGGAAGGAAATGCAGGCAAGCACTCCACCAACTGGGCCCCATTATGTCTTTCCCTAAGTCTGTATGACTCATGCCTCTCAATCACAGACATTAGGAAACAAAAATGAATAGCGTTTCTGTGACTACCAAATGCCTCACATATTTATGCTTCTGTCAAATGGTCTCAACCTGCTGTTCAGATCATGTGTGCCAAATTTATGTAGAATGGAGCACAACCCAGTTGCTAAGTTCCTGATTGCTGAGGGAAGTCTTCTGCAATTGCTTTGGTCTGCTCATTTCCGGAGCCTATAAACAACCCTCTAGGGGCTATTAAAGGCCCTTCCTCCCATCTCAGCTAACATCCCATTCCTTTTGGATGTAGCCTCAAGTGCTGTTTCCTCCATTCCTATGTACAAACCTGCTTTTTCTCCATGCTCAGCACCTGCTCTTTTGCCATGTCTGCCCCAACAGTACCGAACAGTATTCACACCTTAATCTTTACTCAGACCCTGAAATCTGCAGTGCAGGAACGTGGGGTATGCTTTAAACAAGGACCCATCTGGACATGGGAAGTTTCAGTTCCTACTGAAGTGTTCTCAATGGAAGGGGCATTTGCAGTATTTCCATCAAGTGAACCTGGGTGGTTGCAGGGTTAAAGGAATGACATTGAGCCACCCTGACAGATTTCCTTGACCAACCACATGTAGCTTGAGGGCTGGACACACCTACAGCCAGGCCAAAGGAGACACCAGATGAATGGTTCCCATATCCAACACCCATCAGTCTTCCCAACATAGACAGGTGAACTCTAGTAACCCCGAACCTCACCTGCTTCCGTCTTTACACCTGGTTAACTGCTCTGCATCCCAGCCCAGCTGTATGCACTGTGGGAAGCCAGAACAAAAGGCACAAAGGTAGGTGCATGGCCAAAGCCAGCAACACAGATGTGCTGGTTGCCTTCTGAAATACTACAAGGGGCAAGCTTTAGGGTCAAGTGGGTTGTGCCTGCTCTCTGGCCCCTGCTGGATACCAGGGGAGAAGGAACAATGTTCTGTATGCTGCTACATTTACCTCAGGGTTCACTTTTTTCAGCAGTTGCTCAATTAATACTTGCTGAACATAATGCTCTTTATTCTCAGGGCCGTACAAATCCAGGTACCTTCATAAATGCAGGGTTACTGGAGAAAAGAGTTGAATGGAGAGAGAGAATGAGCACTGCCCACATTCCTTCACAGGGTTCTGGGCATCATCCAAGCCGTGGTACTCTATCTGAGTCCACAAGCTGCAGCCAGGAGAGAGGAAATGAAACAAATAGCAGGAAGAAAACATCCATCCAGAGAGTTGAAATGAATCTTCCTGTATCTCTCCATCATTTTCAGAACCGTGTCAGGATCCTGGAGTCTATACATGCCATTTAAAACATATCAACAACATACAGAAATGGAGATGCACGATCAGGAGGCCTTGGCTTTGATCTTGGACAGCAATAGCTCATTCTTTCGGCCCTCCTGCAGAAGTAAGAGAGAAGCAGTGATGGTAGACATTGGTACTCACGGGGGTGGAGGATGGGGTGTGTGTGTGTCTCCAAAGATGCCTCAACCTTCTCCTTAGTCTTAGTAACCGCCCTCACCCCCTTTTTTTGAAACAGCCTAGGTTGGTCTTGAACTGGCTACAAAACCAAAAATCACTGTCCCTCCTACCTCCACCTCTGGAGTACTAGAATTATGGATATTGGGGGATTAAATCCAGTGTTCTGCACTGCCAGGCCCTCTACCAACCGACCTGCATCTCCTGCCTCTTAGTAGCCATTTCCTGACAAGTCAGTCAGTCTCCTGGCATGACACTCCTTGGTGACATACTGACCTGTGTTAAGACAGATGTGCTGAAGCCTCTGGGCTAAAGTCAGGAGGCCAGGCACTGCCATTCCTACATATAGAACTTTCTAAAATCTCCAAAGGGAAAGAAGCAGAAAGCAGACACTCATTTGCCAGTCTGCTTAGGAAGGTAAGAGCAGAGAAGGGGGTTTAGAGACTGTACCCCAAGAAGGGAGCACACAGCAGGTGAACAGTGAGAGGTTCTAACAGTGAAGATGCCGAGTATTCTCAGCCTTATGATGTAAGTGCACAGATGCAATGAGAGGTGTTTATGAAGGTACCTTCTTCTCTTCTAATGTGCTATATAAGGTCTAAGACTAAACGCTGAGTGCCATCTGAGGGTGCCACTGACCCTTTCCCTGCCAACGGTGTCCAGCGTCCTGAGATACTTCCCTTCCTCTGGTCAATTCTAGAGCCATTCACCTGACAGCTCAAGACTTCGGTTAGCAAACTCCAAAAGACCCCTGGCCGCACTGATAGCTTCCTCCTGTCTCTAACCAAAAGGGAGCTGAGGGACAGGGAAATGGCTCAGTGGGTGAGTGTGCCTGATGAGTGAGTATGAGAACCTGAGTCTGAATCCTCACTGCCTACATAAAAAGATGGGCACAACTGTGCACATGCCTGCAACCCTGGTGCTGTGGGTATGGAGACGGGATTGGTGGGACTTTCTGGCCACCAGTCTAGCTCTAGACCCGTTCTCACTAGTCTCCAGAGAATACAAAAGAATGACAGAGCAGATCACTGTCCTCCTCTGGTCTCTGTGCAGACATGCACTGTACACACTTGTACCCCACATCAGTCACTGGGCTCCTCCCATGCCTCAGGACCTTGGTTGCACCTAATGTGCTCTTAGCCGAGTCCTGCTCAGCCTGTACAGTCCGTACAGTCCACCTTGACTTCAACTCTGCATGTGTCTCTTGACATGGCAACATCTGAACGACTACTTTTTTTGTTTCTTGTTCGGTAGGGTTTCTGTTCATTTGTTTCTTGGTGTCTCATCTGTCCTGTCCACCGCAATGAGGCTCCACGAGAACAGAGACCATGTCTTTTTACAACCCAATCTATGCCAGTGGCACAATCAGAGCTTGGAGAACATTTAAAAAGATAAGAGTTGTTGCTATGACTAGAGACAGGCATACAGCTGCCCAAATTAACTCATAAAACAAAGGAAGGCCAGGTAGGAAGAATAAGGTAGAAGAGGAGACAGAATAAGCTCTGAAAACAAACATCACTGGCGTGGAACGTTTTCTTTTCATCTTGTTCATGTGTGTGTGTGTTTGTGTGCTCTCACACACGTGTGTACGTGTGCCTACAGAGGTCAGAGGTCAGGCTTAGTTGCTGCTCTTCAGGCACTGTCTACCTGCTCTTTAAAATGATATTTTCCATTTATTTATTTTGTGTGTACGTGTGTGCCTGCCACAGAGATCACAGGGCAACTTCTGGGGTTGGTGGTCTCCTTCCACCATGTGAGTACTGGCTCCTGAAGTCGACTCATCAAGTTTTGTACACGACACCTTTACCCACTAAGCCGTGAGTACTGCTGGCACTACCTTCCTTTCCTGAGACAGGGTGTCTCCCCGGCCTGAAACTCAGGGACAGGCTAGGCTGGTTAGCCCACAAGCCCCAGAGGTTCTCCTGCTTCCTCTTTCCAGCACTAGGTTACAAGTGAGCACCTTACCTGTTCATTTTTTCCCTCCCCTTGAGTTCTGGGGACTGAACTCATGTACTCCTGATCTCACAGCAAGTGCCTCGCTGGCAAAGCCCATGGTCTTTAAGGGTGCATCTTGAGGTGAGGTGAACGAGCATTTGATTTTGGCCGCCATCTGTCCAGCCCCTACCCTCTCACCTCTTTGAACTCTTTCACAGTCTTGAAGTAAAGCCGCTGCTTTTCCAGAAGCTCCAGGTACTGATCGTTCAGTTGGTCCCTTCTCATCTTGTTCTCCTGCTTCTTCTTTTCCATCTGTTGGAGACATTTTGGTGAATGAATGAAAAAGCATTTTGACAGAGCCTACGATGGGCATCCCCGATTAACATTCACGTCTGTTTCTTCCAGGCTCTCCCTTCTGAACATAGTTTCTCAGGTTGGCCTCTTTTCTTGAATGATACCATCTGTAGGCTATGTAATCTACTCGGCAGCTCACTTGCCACGGAACAGTAGATGAACAGCATGTGTTTTGGGGGTTGTCTCGACTGGGAACTACTCTGTCTTTAGAGCATATCTGTGAGTGTCTGGAGGAGCTTCTGAGTGTCACAAATGCAAGGAAGAGGTTGCTGGCATCGCTACCCTATAGGTTCAGGAATGTGATAAGGAAAAGAATTATCTGGCCCAGAATGTTGGCTGTGTTGTGAGTGACCCTGATGTATATAATTGTGAATTTATAATAAAATACCCCATCACCCTTTTATTTATCATAACTGCATCACAGGATAAGCTGTCTGCAATTACCCTAACTATGCTATAGGTTGCTCCAGGATTCTGATCTTATGCACAGACATTAGATGTTGACTTCAAGGATTTTCTAAGGTAGCCAAAGGCTGGGGGAGGCTTCGAGTAGAGGCTGGTGGACAACTTGTCTCTCCTTTCATTGTGTGCCTATACCCAGTGAGCTACCGAGTGGGCCCCGCCTTGTTTTACAGACATGGACTATCATTGGCCTGAAACTTGCCAAGGACTCCATCAAGTCCCAGGGATGCTCCCCTGTCTTCAGGTGCCCAGCTCTAGGACACAAGCATACACTAACACCACTACACTTGACATTTTCTCAGGGCTCCAGGAACTAAACTTGGGTCTTTTATTCACTTGATAAATAGTAATGGAACACCCTACAGAGAGCCTAAAGTTAGCAGTAAACTAGCAAAGTCTTTGTTCTCATTAGGCACATCCTGATAACTGGTACTGTGCCAAACCAAACCAACCAACCAGGCATTTAACAAACAAATGCGCATTGTAGCTCTTAGCAGCATCAGAGCGGAGGAAAATGGAGTGGGGTGAGATGGTGAGGGCATGTGAACTCTGTGATGCAGAAGGCTTGTGGGGGAGTGCTCTGAGGAGGGAGAACGCAGAACCAGGAGGAGTATGTGTGGTGTTCTCTAAAGCTAAGTGTAGAAAATCAGCCAGCCAGGAGGTGAAGGCAGGACGGCTTCCTATACAGAGCAGGCACTGCCTGCGTGAGACAATAATGGTGTGTATGCATGCGTGCGTGCGTGCGTGCGTGTGTGTGTGTGTGTGTGTGTGTGTGTGTGTATCTGTGCAGCTGTCTATGTGCATGCATATGTGTGCACAGGCCAGGAGACAAACTTGGCTGTATCCCTCACCTTCTTTTTAAAAGAGGACTCTACCTGGCTCGAACTGGCTAAGTAGAATAGGAGGGCTGGCCAGTGAGCCCCAGGGCTCCTCCATCGCTCTCCCCAGCATTAGAATCATAAGCACACGCTAGCGATAACACCCTGCTTCCTTTATATGGAAGGAGTCAGTTCGGGCATAAAACGTCATGAGATAAATGACCAGGGAGGAGGCTGCTAGACTGGAGAAGAAGGTTGCTAGGGTAGGACAGTTCTCTGTAAAGCAGGGGAGGGGTAAGACCACACATCTAATACAGTCAATGGGGGAGTAGCACAGTGTCTGGAATACAGGAGTGCACACGCTCACCCCACCACAGAGTCTCTTGTCTGGTGGGAGGCAATGTGAAAGGATGCAGTCAGGATGGAGAGCCTACGCCTGGGACCTCCTCCCCACCAGAGGCTGTGGCGCTGTAGGATAAGCGAGCTGACCTTCATCCTGTTTTGTTTGATGCCTTCAACGATTTGTTCCATCTGCCTTAAAAACTGGTCCCGAGAAGCAGGGGAGGCCATGGCTCTGAAAGGGAAATCAGCAGAGGTAGTTCCAATGCAAAGGACTGTTAGAAATGGGGTGGAAGATACCAAGGTGTGCTGATACATTGTATATTTAATAAAATCAGCCTGGAATATCAGCACAGTCAAGCTGTGAAGGTCAGAGACTGGTGACTCACGCCTTTAATCCCATGACTCAGGAGACAGAGATCTTTCAGGAGTTCTATCAGTTCAAGGTCTAACAGCCAAGCAGTAGTAGCTCACACCTTTAATCCTAACTCTAGGATTATGATACAAAGTTGAACCAGGAAGTTGAAACAGCTGGGTGGGGATGATATTTAAGGCAGGAGGAGGCAGAGAATCATGCATTCTGTAGAAGCGACCAGTCAGGTGGAGGACTCTTGAAGATAGCATTTACCCTGTTGAGCCTGAGAAGTTGGCTGGGTCAGAAGTGACTGTGGTCTGTTTTTTCTCTCTGATATTCCAGCTTTTCCCTAATGTCTGGCTCTGGGTTTTCATTATACGCTAACTAGAGTTCATGCAACACCAAGGAGTCAGCCCTGTACATGGACTGTGCCTCAAAAGTTACCTAGGTCTTTGCAGGGCACAATGGATCCAGAGAATCACCAAGAACAGCAGGCAGGCAGTATTTCAGACCTCTGATCTAATAACCAAATGTGAATCGGTTCCCATTCTCCTACTGTTTCTGTGGCAGTTGACTAACGAAGGAACAACTTTCTTTGACTAGATGGAGATGGATCCTGAGGAAAACTATGCAGGTGAAAATATCCCACCCTTTAGTTTATATACCCTTTCTGCAGCAGTATGCACACAGGCAATGTTGGGGGGCTCTTCTTCCTGGGATTTTTCAGCTTCTTTCTTTCAACTTTTAACCAATCTTTTCTCAACATACAATGTGAATAAAAATAATAAAAATGCCATTTGCCATGAATTATGGCTTGTATTGCTTAAGGAATTAATTCACTTTTGGTTTTAGGAATCTGAGGACAGGGAGACATCACCTGGAATTGGAGAACATGTTCAGAGTATTCCTAGATCTGAGCTGGGAAACTTAAAACTATGCCGGACACAGAAGGTGGGGGGTAGATTTCTGGGTGTGCCCACTACACCTTCCTACCATATCCAGCCCTGCAGAGAGAGAGGGAGGGGACTCAGGAGGCTAAGAGCATCTGTGCTCACAGGACTGGGGGTTCTCCCAGAGAGTGAGCTGACAGAGCAGAACTGTCATAGTTATCAAGGAACTGATGCCACTAACATCTGAGGAGGGCAACAGGACCTAAGGTAGGTGCCACACCTGCACCTCCCAGGAATCTATGGCTGCTGGCCTTTTCCCTTCTAGATTCCTTACATGGCACGGATGCACCGTCAGGTTCAGGCTTGATGGGGAAAGCCTTAGCCCTGCTGTGTTTAAACTAGAAAAGACCCAGAAACCCCTAATTTTGGAAGAACTTGATCTGTCTCCTGCCAGGGACCCACAGAGGCTTGTGCTAGAAAAAGGAAGCATGCTATTCTGGGAGCAAGCCTTGAGCCACCAGAAAGGTGGGTAGGCTACCTTACCCTGGATATAATCCAGAGCTGGTGTTACCTGATGGTCTTGCTATGATTTATAGAGATGTGTTTCTACACATTTTATTTTATTTTTTGGGACAAAATCTCACACAGCCTAAGTTGATCTTGAACACACTTTGTAGCCAGAATGACCTTAAACTCTTCATTCACTTATCTTCCTTTCCAAGCGCTGGGATTAGAGTGTATACTCAGAAGTCCCCAGTTTATGAAGTACTGGGAACTGAGCCCAGGGCTTCATGCTCTGTACGTGCATTCTTCCATTGAGCTAAGTCCTTGAAGACACCTTCAGGCAGCCATCCTCAGGGTCCACCCACCTTGTTTGGGGGGGCAAGCTATCTCAATGGCCTAGAATTCACCAAATAGGATAGACTGGCTGGACACTGGACCCCAGAAATCACCTGTCTCCACCTCTCTCTGGGATTACAATCATGACACTACACTGGATTTTCCATCTGAGGGTTCTGGGATGGAGCTCAGGTCCTTGTGCAAGGCAGACTCTTTCCCACAGCATCATAGTTTGCAGAACCTTCCATTAAGGCATGTCTGCCCTGAGTGAAGTGGAGGAAGTGAGAGATTCACATCCCAGCACCAGCTCATTTATGCATCACACAGTTCTCAGTCACATCACAGCAAGATCAGGAGGGCAGCCGGGGAGGAGGGAGGGCAGCCGGGGAGGAGGGAGGGCAGCCGGGGAGGAGGGAGGGCAGCC
>PVIH01009494.1:0-33373 GCA_004025045.1 Sigmodon hispidus | reverse complement strand
ACTACCTCAGTCACTGCTGAGAAGCTTGCCTCGGGCTGGGATAACGCCACCGAAGGGATAAAGAGCTGTCAACTAGGCCAAAGTAACACATGAGAGAAGAAAAAAAAAGAGCAGCATGTTCATGCCTGCATAGTTTTCCTCAGAGAATCCACCTCTGTCTCCCTAAAGAAAACGTTTCCCTAGAATGCAAAATCACAAGACTGTGGAGGATAGCTCTTTAAAGGCTCCGGCTGCCAGCTAAGAGGGGTCTAGTGGCTCTTTGGAAACACTACCAGCACAGATCACTTTTGCCTTCCTAAACATCACTCTGTTTTGAGGTTATCAGCCCAGGGTGGGTCAGTGGGGCCAACACAGAGAGGATACTGCCCATCTTCCACGCTAACCAACATGGCCAGCTGCTAAGTGGCCCTGAGAGCTTCTGATAAAACATATTCTTCACGGTCCTGTTCCCATAGAAACTGTCTCTGCCCTTAAATCTGGATCCTCCATCTGCCCCTGTGAGGCATGCCAGGAAGGGCTCTGTCTGGGGACTCTCTGGCTCTGCACTGTTTAACCTGTTGGTAACCTAAGCAGTTACCACACCTGGATTTCACACTCGAAATATACAACACAGGAATAAGTTCTAGTCCTGGAGCCCATCTGATGTAAGGAGAGAACCCATTTGGAAAAGCTGTCCTCTGAACTCCACATATGCAGACCCTGCGTCCTACACACAATAAAATTTAAAATGTAATAAAAAAGAAACAAATAACCAAACAAAGACTCTTACCTCCTTTTCCAGATAAACTTTTCTGTCATCCAGGGTGTTGTATAAGGTAAAGAACTGCTTGGTTTCTTTGTGTACTGCAGAAACTGCCAAAAAGATCAGCATCCCAGTGCTAGAGCATCAGCTGATTTCCCAAAGCATCCCAACCCATGCAGCATGTGCCAGGGCCCTAGGCACACTTAACCCTCCTGCGAGCCTTTGCCTCTGTGCATACATGTTTGTATTTGGGTACATGTGCTTGCAGAAGCCTGAGGTTGACACCGGGTATCTTCCTCAATCCTTCTTCACCTTATTTCTGAGACAAGATCTTTGACTAGACCTGGAGCTGTTCAGGGAGCCTCTGGGATCCCCCTGTTTCCACCTCCCTGGTGTGTGTAACACCACATGTGGCTTTTTAAAAAAAATGTGTGTTTGCATGAATGTATGTTCACAACATGTGTGCATGCCTGGTGCCCATAAAGGGTTTTGGAGTTATGAAGTTATGCCTGGAACTGGAGTTATGAATATCTGTGAGCTGTCAAGTAAGTAGTAGAACTTTAACCTAGGACCTTTACAAAAACATGTACACTAAACCACTGAGCCATCTTGCCAGACTTTAAAAAAAGAAAAAAAAAAAAAAACTTTCTTAGGACTGGGATCCAACTTGGGTCCTCATGCTTGTAAGGCAAGCACTTTATTAACTGAACCATCTCCCTAAGACCCTGCAGTCACTGGGTAGGCTGAGGGGAGACTGGTTCTGGATTATGAGGAAAATATGATGCTCTAAAGCAACTCCAGTGAGACTCCATGCAGCACAACTGAGGAGCACCTGGAGATGCTGGGGGTGAGGATACTTCACAAGAAAATGGAAAGAAGAGGGGGCTCAGATGACTACACGTAGCTAACCACCAATGAACGGACAAGCCGGCCCTTGAGACCCATCCACAGAGTGGACAGTCAGACCACAGAACAGCTCTTAGACCTGTCCAGCAGGTGAAAGATTGACGTGGCAAGGTCCTTTTCATGATGGCATTTGTGGACTGTGCTCTGGCCAATGCTGCACCATGCTGAAGCAGATGGAGCCACTCTGCCCCTCCCTCCACCAGCCCAATGGTCTGCGTTTGATCAATGCACCTACTCTGACGGTAGAGTTCAATAAACCGCTTCTGATACTGAATCAGCTCAGCTCGACTGGGCACTTCGTCAATCTTTCGATGCAAAATCGCTATTTCTCGATTTCTTCGTGCCTAAAGGTAAAGAGGCAGGAGAGAACACTCGGTAAAGGGATCACTATTTTTTTGCACTCCACATGCTGAACCAGCCACAATGACACACATCCAGCTACTGACTTGGGGTCCTAGTGTGGGATTGGCTTTCCTATTTTCTGACATGTGTGGAAGCTGCTGATCAGCAACAGAAAGAATCAGGGTGACTGAGCTGAGGACAGAAAAGGAGAGTCCCAGATGACAGGACCTCTCTAAAAAGCATTCTGAATTCCTCAGCCTATTTGGCAGCTCATAACTGGCTCCTCAAGCCCTCTTCACAGGGACACTGTCTTATTAGGTGTACAGGAGACAGCAGAGTGTTGTGAGGGCCATGTCACAGAAGCAAGTCACTTAGCTTCCACACCAGCTTATCTGAATCCCAGGACCTGGGCTGAGCATGACTCTTCTCTTGGGTCTTCCTTTCTCCTTTCAGTGGCTCTACCAGTCCTCTGGCCTGCTTGTCTCAGCAGCACGGATGGACACAGCCTCTAGGCAGGAAACCCACTCTCGTAGCCAAATCTTAAGTCCAGTCTATGCAGCTTTGGACAGGGGTACAGGCCAAGGCCATGCTTCTTTTTCTCCCCAGGAATATTAGGGTACAACCATGCAAGCTTCAAAAGTTTTAAAAGTTACATGTGTTTGTTGTGCATATGCCATGGTGGGGTGGAATCCAGAGGAGGACAATCTGTGGGTCCTGGGGATTGGACTCAGGTTGTAAAGTATGGAACCTACCTCTAGGTGGAGACATGCCCTGTCTCCTCCATGTTAGTACAGTAGGTCAGGGCAGAGACCAGGCCAAGAGACCTAGCTAGATAAGGTAATTTTCCATCCAGTCCCTATGAGCCACACCAAACTTGGCTGGGTCTGCCTGCCTTGCTTGCCTTTCTGAGTCCAGATTCAGAAGGGCGTAACTATTCTTGTTTCTTTTCTCTGTCTTTTTCTTTCTAATACTGGCAAGAGCCTAATTATCCTTTTAAAATGGCTAACTGATGCAACTGGCTGGTTTGCGTTTGCTACAGCCGCCATCTGTATGTGTGGCTGACCTCCAGGCTTCCCTTCAGTCTCCTTCCAGGCAGCTCTGAGATTCACAGCCCGCTTGCATGCCTGGGGTTTGCCTTCTAAACTCCAATTAATAAACTTCCCTTGAGCTTCTATATGAGTGTGTTCTTCTCTTCTATTAATAAAAACCAAGAACCCCATGAGGAAACCTCAATTTCTCTAGCATTGTGTGACGGCTGTTGGACTCCCCAAGATTTCTAGTAACACTTCTCTCCTGTCTTCCAACTCTTCACTAGGCAGAGGAAATGAGCCCATCCCTGCACCCCTACACAGCAGACACTGCATCCAGCGTGGTGGCAAGCATCTTTACCCTGGGAGACATCTCACACCAGCACGCATGCCACCTTTTTTCTATTGTGCCTTTATTTCTAGAAGGTTCTGTGTGCATGTGGGTTCCTGTGGATATACTGGCTGTTCAATATTTAAATCTGCCTAAGCTCTTCACGTTAAAGAAGTCTTTTCCTGAGCCATACCACCATTCAGCCACCAGGCTCTTGCTTTTTTCCTTTGCATATTGCCCTGGCAGCCAGACATGCTTAGTGCCTCCCTCTAAGCCACAGCGCCTGGGCCTCTCTCCTCTTGACAAATGTTATGCTGGAACTTCTTGCCAGTTGGAACATTTCTTGGGGTAGGGGGCTCAGGAGACTCGGGGAGTAAACAAACTTCTCACTCTGAGAAAGTTGAGATTTATAAGGAGGCAGCAAACAACTGCCGGCAGAGGTGACTGAGCAGCCATGATGCCTAGGCCAGGTGTCAAGGAGATGACCACCTGTCTAGCTGCCTGAAAATGGCTCGCACAGGGGCTCCAGGGCTGTAACTTGCGGTCAGGTGTTTAAGGGACGGCTTTTTGGCGAGCCAACCTTGCTCCTTATAAGTCACCCCTCATCATTACTCCTGTAAGTGACCCCAACAAAAACTCACTGCTTCACCAAGGAGACTTAGGTGGGCCCCTCCCCATTCCTTTGATCTGTCCTGGGCTCCCTGTTACAGTGATTAGGACAGTGTCTTATGTCTTGCCAGGAGAGCTCTCACATGACCTTAATGTCACTTCAGAAGTTTTCTGGTGCACAGTGAATGGAGGAGTCCGATTCTGGCTCCCCTAGTCCTCACCCATTTCCCATATATATTTTCTTTCTCTTTTTTCTTTTTATTAAAAATAGATTCTTTTGGGGCTGGAGAGATGGCTCAGCGGTTAAGAGCACTGACTGCTCTTCCAGAGGACTGGGGTTCAATTCCCAGCACCCACATGGCAGCTGACAACTGTCTGTAGTTCCAGTTCCAGGCGAACACCAAGGCAAATAAATAAAAAAGTTTTTTTTTTTTTTAAATAGATTCTTTTTCATACAACATGTCCTGATTATAGTTTCCCCTCCCTCCACACCCCCCCTTCCCGCTGGATCTATTCCCCTTCTGTCTCTAATTAGAAAAGAACAGAATAGCAACCAACCATGACAAAGTAAAATATAATAAGATGAAGCAAAAGCTATCGTATTGAAGCAGGACATGGCAACCCCAGCTGTGTGTTCAGCCTCTGAGAACAGCCCTGGGTTCCTCTCACACTCCTCTCTTCTTGCTTTACTTTCTCACTAGGGTTTGTTTAGTCTTGGGTCTTGGTCATGTGACCACAGCCTTAGTTAGCATCCACACACTGCAGAACAAGTTCTCCAGCGCAAACTCTTTTGAGTTGGAGCTGATGCCAATCTTTCTTTCTTCCCCAAATTCTCCCTGGTGGATGACTGGCCCTCTCTCCCTTTCCATGTGTGCTCCATGGTGTTCACATGTGCTATAAGAATGTTTCTTCTGCTGCTTGTGTACATACATCCACGAGCACATGAAGACCTACAGTCAAAGGCAGGAATCACTCTCTGTCATTCTTCCATTTTATTCATTGAGACAGGGTGAGCTCAGACAAGACTAAGCTTGCTAGTCAGCTTGCTCTGGGGATCTTCTGTCTCCTCCTGAGGTGTTATTACAGGTGAGCCACTATGTTCACCCAGACTTTACATGACTTCTAGGGATCTGATCCCTGCCCTTCACACTTGTAAGGCAAGTACTTTGCAAACTACTGAACTGACTGCCAGAGAACCTCACTCCCCAACCGGCTTCGAGTTTCCTTATACTTTCCTTCACACTGCCACTTGAATCCCTTCTTTTTTATGCCCATTTCCCAGTGATTTCCACATGTCTCTACCTTTGGGTCAGACACTTGAGCATCAACCTTGGTCTCCCTCTCATTCAGTCATCACTGAATTCCATTAGATACAGCATCTCACTTCCCACTGCCAGCTCCATTCACAGATCCTGCTGCCTCTACCCAGTCCAGGCCCTCAGCACATACTGGCTTCCTTGCAGCTCTCTTCTAGTTTGGCCCCAGCCTCATCTTGGCAGTGAATGCCCACATGAACAGCCCTGTACTCTGGCACATATGATCAGATCTTGGTCCTCAAATAACCAGTTCCCAGAGGGCAGGCCATCCCAGTTCTTGTCACTGGGACCAGATACATGTCTGAGTAAGAGGGAAGGGTCAGTTAGGGTCTCCAAACAGCAGTAGGGCCCAGATTGTATTAATTCTATGTATCTTTAAATATTTGCACTTGGTCTTGCTAAAGGCTGAGAAGCCATCTTTAAATATTTGAAAGGTGGTCATGCATGGTGGTGCATATCTACAATCTCAGCACTTGGGAGATGGAGACAGGATTATCAGAAGTTCAAGGTCAGCTGTGGCTACACATATTGAGGCAATTTGAGTTATAAGACTTTCTATCAAAAACTAAAATAAAAATTACAATAATGCTCTTATATTAAGGACATATTTAACTCCTTTGAATTTAACCAAATATTTCATAGAATAGTTAAGAGCCAGAAAGATGAGAATAACCCCTCAAAAGCTCCTGAAGTCTCTTGGCCATTCCTGCCAAAGCCTGGCTTTCCCCTCCCAAAGGAAAGAAAACTGTCCCAAACCAATACGGAACACACGGCCAAGGGTCATTTGTGTGTTTCAATCTCCATGAGCCAGACATTGGCAATATAAATGAACTTAGAAGTACACTGTCAATTGTGGTTAGATTTGGAGCTGGCTCTACAACCTCCTTACCTGGGATGACATCACTCTCTCAGATCTCCAGTAGTAAGTATATATGAATTTGAATCCTGTCTTGGGGACCTATGTGAGTAAATCCTGTCTTGAGGACCTATGTGAGTGAATCCTGTTGGGGACCTATGTGAGTGAATCCTGCTTGGGGACCTATGTGAGGCTTGCCTTTGGAGAAACAACCTACTAGAAATAATTATTTGAAAAAGGTTTCTTTCTTTTCTTAGTTTTTTTTTTTTTTATCATTTTATGTGTATCAGTGTTTTGCCTGCATGCATATGTATGCCAACATAGCATGTGCGTGCCTAGTGCCCTTGGAAGCCAGAAGAGGGTACTGGATTCCCCAGAACAGTTGAGAGTAGCCATGTGGGTCTGGGAATGTTTGAACCTGGGTCACCTGAAAGAATAGCCAGTGCTCTTAACTGCTGAGCCATCTCTTCACACACATACACCAATTTATTTTCCTTTTTAATGATGTGTACTTGTGTGTGTTTGTGTGGGGGTATGTGGACAGGAACATAGGTGCCTGTTGGAGTTCAGAAAAGCCTGTCAGATGCCCTGGAGCTGCAGTTAGAGGGGGCTGAGAGGTAACTTATGTGAGTTCTGGAACAGAACTTGGGTCCTGTCCAAGAGCAGCAAGTACTGTTAACTTCTCAGTTATCTCCCTAGCCCTTTGAACCTATTTCTTTCCATATAGAACATGAGGTGAATCATACCTACTCTGCATGCAAAGTGAAGTTCAACTCCAAATAGCAATGCTGAAAGTAACAGACATCTGTGATGCTGTGGCAACACCTTAAATCATGGCGGCAGGACTGTGTACACAGGAGCAGTGAGCAGAGCCTAGTCACTCTACTTCTTACACACCTAGACCTCCCGTTCAGTCACAAGACACTCAGGTCAGCCAGGGATACTGTGCACCGTGGTCCTTGGGGACACCCACCTGGAGTAAGCGGATCTTGTACAGCTTTTCTTTTTCCATGTTGTACCGTCTGTCCAGGTCCTCCTAAGAGTGAGAACAGGCCTCAGTTATCCGAAATGGAACTTCCATTCTCTGATGGAGTCTTTAGAAGCTGAGTACATCTAACCATATCCTCTCAGCTCCAGCCTCAGATGGCCAGGGGTAGATCCTCCCAGCCACGAGACACTTCCACGCTGTAGTCTAACACCTCTTCCCGTCCGCATCCTGGCTGAATTCAATGTTCTTTTTAGAAGAAAAGAAGTCTTTATTATGGGAGGGGGTGTGCATGTGGCACAGAGTGAGTTGTGGGAGTTGGGCATACTTTGAGGGGTTGCTTCTCCCTTCCAGCTTATGTGGGTTCTGGGGATCAGACTCATGCCACCAGGCTTGGAAGGCAAGCACTTGACCTGCTGAGCCAGGTCACCAGTCCTATCTGAGTACCTCTGATGGGCTCCTGCAGCACCCCCATCCAGTAAATTGGAACACTCCACAGTTAAAGGTAGATAATGCACCACCTTGGGGCTGGAGAGATGGCTCAGCGGTTAAGAGCGCCATCTGCTCTTCCAGAGGACCCGGGTTCGATTCCCAGCACCCACATGGCAGATAATGCACCACCTTAAGAGTCTTTGTCTCTGTTTTCAGCTAACACTGGTTTTGTTTATGTCTCTGCCTGGACCTGAGGTACTCAAAATAATAATCCAAAATGCTAACCTCCAGCCCTACATGTCTATTTAAATTTGCATCCATTAAAATAAGGAAAAAAAATCAGCCCCTAGTTTCTATAGTCATGCACTATGTTTGGGAAGATGCTTAGGCAAACATTTCATCATTACAAAATGTTCTTTTAGGACATGGTTAATGCATAGGTGTGGCTCTACATTGAACCTAGACATGGAAAAAAAAAAAAAAAACAGCTGGGTAGCCTGTTGTCTCCAAGAAAATTACAGAGAAGGCATGTATGCACTTGAACACACACAGCACATGCACGATTTCTCACACAGGGCTCAGCTATAGGTGACGTCTAACACATCCTTGTAGGAGCCCCTTGTCCAGTCTCCTAACAGGTCATGAAGAACTATCCCTAACAGCCCTGCTTGGAGGACCCTGCTTCTTACCTGGTTCTCTTCCTTTGTCTTTACATGTGACAAGTATTGTTTTAACTCATAACAAGGTTCAGCAAACCAGAGCGTGCCACAGAAAGCCTATACCTTTGAGCCATGTCTAACTGTGTTTATTTCTGTAAATAGAATTGGACTGGAATACAGTCATGTCCATTTGTTTATAATACATGTGATATGATGTCATCACTTAAAACATTCATGCTTGAAAAACATGCAATCAAGTTACCCCCCCCCAAAAAAAAAAAACCTTACTGTAAGTAAGTTTATAACTGTGTTGAGCTGCAAGCTGGACACGCCTGACTCACAGTCAGTATGGCAGCGAGAGCATCGGCCTGCTATACTGCAGCAAAGGCGGCACTTTCTCCCTCCACACCACTATCTCATGCCTTAGCACAGGCCTCTTCCGTCTAAGGGATGAAAGGTCTAAAGTGGTGCCATGCCCCTGGAGGGCAGCAGAGGAGGAGGTGGCTGTACGGACTAGAGGAGGCTGCCACTTCTCTCAGGACGATGCCAGAGCAAAGGATGAGGAGACACTTACGGTGTACGTCATGGCGGAGGTCAGGGCACCCTGGGGCTCCCCATCAGAGACAGTCTGAAAGGACAAGAACAGGGTCAGTGCCTTTGCTCATAGAGGAGCAGACAGAGGCGAGTGTGGAGGCGTCACAGACCGGAGCCCAGAGGAGCAACTACGGGCTGAAATTTACCTTGTTTTTTCAAAGAGTGACCAGACTGTTCAAGAAACTCAGATTTAGAACCGTTCTTTGACGTTTGCCAGGTTCATCCCAACAAGCTCCACTGTAGTTCTTTTGAGTTGTATGCATGTGAAGTGTGGGGGTCAATGTTGGGGTCTTCCTCTAGCACTCGCCACCATATTAAAAGCCATTGTATTTATTTATCATGTGTGAACATTCACATGTTAGTGTGTGTGTGTGTGTATGTGTGTGTGTGTGTGTGGGTGTGTGTGAAACTGAGGTTATCAGGTCTGACGGTAAGCACTTCCACCTGCTGAACCATCTTGCTTTACTGTTTGGAGGTTGAGTCTCCTCCCTGAACCTGGGACTTAGCCCGTTTGGCTAGACTGGCCGGCTGGTGGACTTCAGGCAAAGGATGCCTGCCTGGCTTACCACCTCCTTACTGCCTGGCTTCTACGAACTCAGGTCTCTGTGCTTGCATAGCAGCGGTTTATCCTTGGAGCCAGCTTCCCAGCTCCCTGTATTTATTTTCAACACAAGAATTCCTATGATAGGATTTTTGTGAGGAGACAAAAAGGTGATCTGTGCCAATTCAGAGGCCTGAGGAACTGACGATGGCCTGAGGCTCGGTGCTGGAGAAGCACCTGAGGAGAGCCTATGCTGCATTCCTCCCTCTGCTGTTCAGAATTCCTCCTCTTACACAGTAGCTCTAAAGCCTGGGTCTCTCTGGCTAGGGGCAGCAGGTCTCCATGATCCGGTGTCCACTGGAGAGTGCTGGGCACTTGGAAGAACATCGTGGCGCTGGGAGCTTGGACCCTCCTTCCTATTCCCCTGCATGGCAGGTTCAGTGAATAGGCTCCATGTCATGAGCACCCCACACTTGGGGAGGAGGGAAGCACTGAATGAAGTATGATAAACAAAAACAAAATCCAAGAGATCCACAGTGTCTGATGGCTCAGGTCTGTGATACCAGCTACTCAGGGAAGAGTGGAGAAAATTTAAAAAGACAGGCTAAATGGGAAACAGAGCTCAGACATTTCCTAAGGAGGGAGGGGTCAGAGTTTTGGGCTGTGGCTCCTCCTGCCACACCTAGAAGGAATCACTGGATAAGATCCAAGAAAATCACAAGAGAAGGTAGAGAAATGCAATGTGTCCAGTGTGGTGTTGAAGTATACACCTGTGCAGAGTGAGGTGCGTGTTAAGATATACTCATGTGCAGAGTGTAGTGTCTGTTAAGGTATACTCATGTGTAGGGTGCTGTGTGCATTAGGCATACTCTTGTAGAGTGCAGTGTGTGTGTATATTAAGGTATAGGCATGTGCAGAGTGTGGTGTGTGTTAAGGTATATGTGTGTATAGAGGCTGGAAGAAGGTGTCCACTCTTTTGTTCTATTTCTTTCTCTACCTTATTTTTTTGAGACAGAGTTATACACTGGACCTAGAAGTAGGCTGGTGGTCGGAAAGCCCCAGCAATCCTCCTGTCTCCACCCACTATAGTGATAGGGTTATAGGTTCTTGCAGCCACAGGTGGCTTGTTCTAAAGGAAATAATTATTTTTATGTGCATGAGTGTTTCACCTGCATGGTATGCCATGCAGCACCTAGTACCATGGGGGCTGGACGGGATCACCAGGCCCCCTAGAACTGGAATTAAAGAAGGCAGCGAGTCACCGTGTGCATGCTGGGAAGTGACTGTGTGCCCCTGCAAGAGCAGCATGTGCTCTCACCCAGCGAGCCATCTACCCACCCTGGGAAAGGTACTTTTATAGGCCCAGATCCAGTACCAGCACGAGTAAATTGGCGTCCTTTTTGGAATGTAACTGGCTTCATATAGCTGTTGCCATCTTTAAACAGGCAGCTGGGATGAGCAGCATAAGACCCTTACATGAGATCAAGCCCATTGTGTAGGAGAGAGACATATGTAAGAGGTAAGCTATTGATTAAAATAGGTCTCAATGGTGCTGCTGGCTCTAAGTGCCAGGGGCTCTCCTGTACTTGCCTGTGACACCCGAGACCCCATAACTAACCCAATAAACATACATTTGGTCACCGAACTGGACCTCGACAGAAGCCTTCCTTCAGCCTGTCAGTGCCCTCGTGTCTGGAAGTTCCTCCCTTCTCCCCAGAGAGTCCTGGCACTGAGCCGCTGCCATCTTTTCACATACCAGCCAGAAAGCAGCTGAGGGCATCAAGGGCTACCTGAAGCCTTTACCTTCTCTCCCGGTCTTCTCTCAGCTTTCAGGGTCTCAATTTCCTGCTGTAGACGCGCCATCTCCTCCTAGAAAAGCAAGGTGAATCTTTACAAAGCTCAGGTAAGCTACTAACTGGAAGGGTTAACTTCTTCACATGTGGTTTGTTTTTACATTTGTCTTTGTGTGCATGTGTGTGGGCACATGCACACATGTGGTGTGTATTTGTATGTGTGCATTCATGGGCGTCTGTGCACCATACTATATGTGTAGAGGACAGGGGTCAACCTATGGAATCGTTTTTTCTTTTTTTCTTTTCACAATGTGCATCCCAGGGTCTGAGCTCAGGTGGTCAGGCTTGGTGGCCAACACCATTATCTGCTGAACCATCCTGCCTGCCCAGTTTAACTATGGAGACAGTGCATCTTTACCTTCACTGGTTTATGCCAGAACAAAAGCCAACAGGGAACCAGGTACTCTGCTCCCACGAACAAGCTCGCCCTTTCCTGGGAAAGTGCTCTCCCAGGCTTGCAAGAGCAGAAAACACTTTACACACAGAGTTACCTTCTCAGCCTGGGTCAGCTTTCTCCACTGTACTAGCTAGCATGCCCCAGCAGTGCAGGGCAGGAAGACCATGAGCCCCTGCCATCCACCAACACCACACAGCACTTACCCGGCAGTGCGCTCTAAACTCCTGCTCCTGGCTTTTCAGAGTTTCATTCATGGCTACGAGCGCTCTCAGGCTCTGCAGAATGCTGAGGAGGCAAGAGCAATGGCGCAGGGCGGCCGTTACCATTTGATCTTACAAATCCAGGACAAAACCACCTCAACAATACAAGGAGCTCCTCTTAATGAGTTTTTCCCAGTGGTATAATCAGTGTCACAAAGGGTCATGATTTCCATTTCTGATTATGCACCTGGACCTTCAAGACCACAAAGAGACAAAAAAACCCACCCAGGACAGGGTTCTAGAATATGAATGTCAACTTTGGGAACATCAATAAGCTTCAATAGTATTCATTTATTCAGTTGTACTCAGGGTAAACATTATCAATAACAGTGTGTGTGTGAGCATGTGTGCGTGCGTTCCTGCGTGCGTGCGTTCCTGCGTGCGTGTGTGTGTGTGTGTGTGTGTGTGTGTGTGTGTGTACTCAAAAGCACAGGGTGGGGAGGGGAAATGTGCATTTGTGTGCACATGCATGTCTCAAATATTATTCTTCAGGTGCTAGCCCATTTTCTTTTCATGAAAACATGTTCTTATCACATTTACTTATTTATTTAATATATGTGAATAAGTGTACTTGTGCAGCAAGTGTGGAGGTCAGAGAATGAATGACCTGTGGGAGTTAGCTTTCCCCTTCTACCTTGTGGGTTCCAGGAACTGAACTCAGGTCATCCGGCTTCCTAGTAAGTTCTTTACCTCACAGAACTATCTCAGTAGCTCTCAGGGTCTCTCAACAGCCTAGGTTTAGCCTGTCTGGACACCAGCTGCCAGGGGCTTTGTGTCTGCCTCCTGGCTGTAGGATTACAAGCTTGCACCATCTTGCCCAGCCCTCTGAGGTTAGATCTGGGTCATCAAACTCAGGTTCTCATGCTAAAGAGCAAGCGCTTTACCCACTAATCCCGCAGCTCTGTTTCATTGTTTTTTGTTTTTTTTTTAAAAAAACTTTATTCATTTATCTATTTGCCTTGATGTTTGCCTGGAACTGGAACTACAGACAGTTGTTAGCTGCCATGTGGGTGCTGGGAATCGAACCCGGGTCCTCTGGAAGAGCAGACGGTGCTCTTAACTGCTGAGCCATCTCTCCAGCCCCTGTTTCATTGTTTTTAAAAGCAGAACACCACTGCTCGATCACAAGGAGAGCTGAAGGGGAGGTGAGTGACTCAGTGCGGTTCCAGAATCTCAGTGAGCATTGGGGTGACTGCTGGTCCCTTCTGGATGGTCACATGACATTATCTGAATGGAAACGGAGCTCCAGCCCATGACCTCTGGCTATTTAATCTGACAAAACAAGCAGCAGACACAGTAGCCAGTTTCTTCAAACGGTAATAGCACATGCCAAAACCCTTACCTCGGGTCAGCTTTGGCTTCTAATTTCTCCAGGGCTGCCTGTTCTTTGTCTAGTTTCTCACCATGATTCTTCAGCTGCAAGAGAGAACAGAGGCATCACTGGCTATAGAGACTTAAAGGCAAACAGGGGGGTATGCTCATGACCCATAGCCATTCCTGGCTCAGGTTTGGTTGTGCGCTGAGAAAATAGATGTGCCAGACAGATGAGATGGAGGGGCTGCAGGGTCAGAATCAGAATTTGCTAAATGCTGCACACTGACCTCACAGCACAACAGGAAGAGGGTGTGTGAGAGAGGGAGGGAGGGAAGAAAGGAGGGAGGGAGGGAAAGCAAGAGAGAGAAACTATCAGAATACCAGTGATATGGCAGGGTTAAACCTAATCTTCCTAGCCTCTTGAATGATGTACTGATGGCTTTATGTCAACTGGACACATGCTAGAGTCATCCGAGAGGCCTCAATTTAGAAAATACCTTCCACAAGATCCAGCCATAAGACATATTCTTAATTAGTGATCAGTGAGGAAGGGACCAGCCCATGATGGGTGGTGCCATCCCTGGGCTGATGGTCCTGGGTTCTGTAAAAAAATCAGGCTGAGCAAATCAGTAAGCAGTAGGCCTCCATGACCTCTGCATCTGCTCCTGCCTCTGGGATCCTGCCCTGTCTGAGTTCCTGTCCTGACTTTCTTTAGTGATGAGCAGCAATGTGAAGTGTAAGTCAAATAAATCCTTTCCTCCCCAACTTGCTTTGTGGTCATGGTAGCAGCAATAGAAAGGAAACCTGAAGACCAATGGTTTTACCTTCTTTTGATTTAGAAAATGGAAAAATCTTTAGGAAAATATAGGTTTTGTTGCACAGCAATATACTTTTGTATATGTCATGTGACGTGCATGTGGAGTTTAGAAGACTTCCTCAACTTTTGCTTCTTCAACTTTATTTTTTGAGACTTGATCTGTCACTGAAATAGAAAATTGAGGTATTGCTAGCCTCCGTGGCCAGTGAGACCCTGGGGTCCATCTATCTTCATGTCTCAGTACAGGGGTGACAAGTGCCACCACTATGCAGGCTTCTATGTGGATGATCGGGTTCTGAACACAGGTCCCTCCCTATGATTATGTAGCAAGCACTTTACTCCCATCAGGCCATCTCCCGACCCCATTTACTTTTTTTTTTTTTTTTTTTTTAGTACAACTTTTACAATGATCTAGATTTAGAATGGTCTAAAATCATGAACACAGCAAACTTCCAACGCACATAAAGAAATATGTACATGTTGGCTGTTGAGATGGCTCACTAGTGGCCTTTGCCACCAAGCCTGATAATCTGAATTCATCCCTGGAATCTGCATGGTGGAAGAGAACCAACTTCTATAAGTTTTCCTCTGACTTGCACACAGCCTAAC
Source organism: Sigmodon hispidus (assembly GCA_004025045.1). Taxonomy (NCBI): domain Eukaryota; kingdom Metazoa; phylum Chordata; class Mammalia; order Rodentia; family Cricetidae; genus Sigmodon; species Sigmodon hispidus. The sequence goes on along the minus strand of PVIH01009494.1, from coordinate 18,782 downwards.
CCCATATACACACTAAATAAACATATAGACATTTTTTAGAGAAAATGTATACTAGCATATAAAATATAATTGCTATGTAATTATAAAACAGTCCTTAAAAGACTGAAAAGATTCTGGCTGTACTCACTACCCTGAACTGGGCAGACAGATGGTGGGTTACAGAAGTTTACTTTTTGTGTTTTGTGAATTTTTGGACTGTGTGAACACATGATCTGTTCAAACAAAACAAGTCTCCAAAGTTCCTAGTTGAAAACGGCAGCACAGCCAGGCATCACATCAAAGCCTTCTCACCTCATCTCGAAATAATCCAGGCTAGGATGCTGGAACATGAAAGTAGGTTAGCTCTCGGGACAAGGCAGAGGGCTGGCAGACGAATCAGAGGAAGACAGCTATGGAGAGCTAGCCAGTGTAGGTGGAAAGAATGGCTGGGGCCTGTATCACAAGAGCAAGGCTGGCAAAGTAGTGAAGCCTGACTCAGTTACACAGGAGAGCATCTGAGGGCCCAGATGGCTGGCAGTAGCAAAGACATTAGGAGCTTTTCCAGCTCTGGATAGCTGCTGCCACCAGCTGATTTACCACATACAAGGCAGCAGCAGCCTTCCAGAGAACAGTGGAAGCAAGCTGCTGTGACAGGTAGTCCTATCAACTTGACAGGACCAGAATCACCCACGAGACATGCTCTGGGCACACTTGTGAGTCATCAGCTGGGTTAGGCCAGCTTCTGGGCAAGCCTGTGAGTGTTTCTTCATTAAGTTTACTGAACTGGGAAGGCCCACCCTTCCCAAATGAACTCTGGGATGGTTTCTAAACTAAAGAAAAAGAAGAACATGAGCTGAGCACTGGTCTTCATCTGTGTGCTCCTGACTGGGTGTGCCGTGGCCAGCTGCTTCCCATGCCAGCTTGGCTTTCTTGCCTTCTCCACCATGAAGGACCACATCCTTCAAACACAAGCCACACGAGAACCTTCTACCTTCTTAAGCTGCTCCTGTCAAGGGTTCTGTCATGCAACAAGTCAAGGGGCTGAAGAGTACTGAGTACTGAGAGGCTGGGAGAGGGAATTTCCAACCAGATGAACATATAGTCAACAGTCCTTAAACAGATGAAGACAGGACAAAAATGGTGTTTCAGCTTCTAAATGATTCTTGACTAAAGCAGCAGCTATAAAGCAATACACATTTCAGATACAGAGAGTAACCATAAGGACCTGGGAAAACAGTGTTCATGTAAAAAGCACTGGGCTTCCATGCTTCCATCTAGGGAATTAGAACTCAGACTGTCCAGACTGCAATACAGATAGATTAGAGCTGGTTAGAGTCAGCGTCCTGGGGTGGCTGTGTGGTGTATCCATGGGTATCATGGCTGTCACCACCTGTCCGCTTCCTTCCATGGCTGGCTTCACAGTCCATTTCATTGCATTAGTCCACTCCACAAGGGCAGCCTTCATGGAAATGAAGTGTCTGTGTCATGAGAGGGCTCAGTGTGGTCATGTCTGACCAGTGCTGCTGGAGGAATGCTGCTGTCACCAGCTAGTGTGGAGGGAAAGTCCTGTCCCCAGAGTCTAGGCCACAGCAGGAAAGGGAAGGTTGATCCACACTGCTGCTGCATGTGACCTGGCAGAGGTGGCTGTGGGCCCTGAGGTCCCAGTACACGAGTGGGGAGCTGCTTACCTCTGTCAGCGTCTTCTTCCTGTCACTGTACTTGGCCTGGAGGCTGCTATGATTTGCTTGCAGCTGTGAGTGAGAGAACAGGACATTTGCTTGAATGAAACCTTTTGTCAGTCATGATGGGATCCTTCTTTTACAATGAGGAAGTGGAAGCCCAGAAAGGCTGAAACTGATTTAAATGGTAAGACTTTCATTTTTACTTTTTAACAGTTCCATGTTTACTTATTTTGGTGCTAGGGAGTTAACCTAGGGTTCCATGTATAATAAACATGGAGTCTAACACTGAGCTACACCCATAAACCAATATAGGTCCCTTGGCCTGCTGTTCTAGACTGCAGAGCCACACTCATAAACCAACATGGGGTGCCTCCCCAGCCCTGGGATTATCCTGAATGCCAGCTCTTGGGGAGCTGAGTGTAGGTCCTCACACTTACACAGTGGCCCTTTACCAAGCCAAGCCCTGTCCTCTGCCTGCATGTACGCTTTTATTGACCAAAGACTGTCCCTCAGTCACACTATCTGCCTTCTTTTTTGTCTGCTTTCCAGGGAGAATATATGGTCTTCCAGAACAGTCCCACCTGTCACTAAGACATATACATGACCAACATCTCTCTTAAAAAGATCACTTGGTGAGCTGGCTCATGCATAAAGTACTTGTCAGCAACCCTGATGCCCAGAGTTTAATCCCCAGGACCCATTTGGTAGAAGGAAAGAACTGACCCCAGCAAATGTCTTGGCTTCCATGATATATGTGCCTCGCCTTAGAAACAAATGGGAAACATGGTTTGTTTCTCCCTGCCACCACCAGCTTACCTACCGCACCTGCCTCCTAAAGTCTGGGATTTGCTGCCCACATCCAACATCATACACAACAGGCAGAACCATGCCACTGCCCTGCTGCAGCCCTGAGGCTTCTTCCACAGTCCTAACACAACCTGGAAGGTTCTCTGTCACCAGTCTGCCCACCACACACCTCACTCAGAACTGCCCGACCATCATACGGAAGGAGCTAGCCGACTCTTCCTCCCTCATCTTAGCTCCTGTTGCCTCTAAGTCTCCACCTGGCTCCCCACACAGACCTCCCCTCCAGTCAATGCCCATTCATCCTTCCAGACGCAGCAGCAGTGACCTCAGGCTCAGTGAGCTCTATCAATCGCCAGCTCTGCAGACATCCTCATTCAAACCCTTATCACAACTGTAACTCGACAGTAAGTGTGGTGGGTGTTCCATTAAAAAAAAAAAAAACCAAAAAACAAAAAACCCCCAAAACTTTATTTGCCTTAGTGTTTGCCTGGAACCGGGAACTGGAACTACAGACAGTTGTGAGCTGCCATGTAGGTGCTGGGAATTGAACCCCAGTCCTCTGGAAGAACAATCAGTGCTCCCAACCGCTGAGCTACCTCTCCAGTCCCATGGGTGTTTCATTTACTGCAGGTCTCCATTACACCTTAGGGTCCTTGTAGGTGGGGCCCTCACCTGGTCTTCATTCACCTCTATAGCTTAGCTCAGCACTATGCACTTGTGAAGAAACTCCATTCTGGTCCTATGTATTTACACACACACACACACACACACACACACACACACACACAGAGAGAGTTCTGCACACATGCAGAAGAGGGGGGTCAGATCCCTGAAGCTGTAGTTATAAGCAGTTATGAGCTGTAAGTGTGGGTGTTGGGAACCAGAACTCATGTCCTCTGCAGGAGCAACAAGAGCTCTTGATGGCTGCCATCTCTCCTGCCTTGCCCTGAGTTTTCTGTGATGGGTTAATAAACTTTGCCTATAAAGGCCCAGGCAGTACACAGTTTAGGCTTTGTGGGTCATTTGGTCTCTATTACAACTACTAACCGTTACAGCAGCTTGAAAGCAGTCAGAGAAAAACAGGAAAGCAAATGAACTTTTAGCTGTTGCAATCAAACTTTACTCATAGGGATGGGAAGAGGGCTTAGTGGGTAAAGTGCTCACCATGCAAGCCTGAAGACTGGATGCTCAGAATCCACGTGAAAAGCTAGATGAGTGTGGCAGCTTGCCTCTAATCCCAGTGCTTAGGAGGCAGAGACAAGGGATATCTCTGGCAACTCAGCTAGCTAGACAAGTCAAACTGGTTCAGAGAGACATTGCCTCAGTCAACTAAGTGGACAGTGACTAAGGCAGGCACCCAACAGCCTCTGGCTCCTACATGCCCATGAGGCACATGCATGCATACTTGCACATAAGCACCCCTACATACCCGCAAGCATCCACATATGCACACATCATCCATATACGCTTCACTTACATTGAGGCTGCACTGAAGGCTGGAGTATGGTTCCTAGAGCCTCCTTTAAGTAGTCTTCCCATTATTCCTCTCTTGCAAGAAGTTCATTAACTCCAGTGGAATTATAAAAACACTCACCTCCTCTAGACGTTTGGTCTTCTGCAGAATCTGCTTATTCAAGGAAATGACTTTCCGCTGATGCAATTGGGAGGTTCCTAATTTTTCTGGACTTTCTTCAGCAGACAGCTCAGATTGCTGTGGGGAAACCCAAAGCAGATAATGAACTCAGCTCCATTGAGGTTATCCATCCCTACTAGTATAAGCAAGGCAGTTCTGGGCGGCCAGTCTCATCCAGCTAAGGTATCTCCAATGTCCTGCTAAGAATCAAATCCTAGACAGGGAAAGTCACTGGACTGAGGCCCTGGTCAGCAGAGTCTGCTTTGGAGCAGGGGAAGCATGGGCATAGGCTACCCAACTAAGGTTATGCTGAAACCACTCAAGTAACAAGGCCTGTGGAAGATCTTAGCGAGAGACTCAGTTTGTTTATAAGACCATCCGGAATCATCAAGAGTTACAAATTGGAGCTGGCAAGAAGCCTAAGTACGTAAAAAAATAAATAATGTAATAAAAACTTTAAAAAGCTACAAACTGATTCACTTCCATTAAAGTTTTATAAATATACAGTTGCAAAGTCATTTCCGGGCGTGTATAATAAGAAGCAGGCTCACTTGTTCCCCTCTGCAGACCACTCTCTCAGTCATTTCCCATCTGTTCTCCTGTCTTAAGTGAAGACAGGTCCAAGAAGGAGAAAGTTGCCCGGAGAAGCTATATAGTAAACCTCTGAAAATGGACAAGTGAGGAGCGGGTGGAGGAGGCCAGACAGACACAGGGACTGTAAGACCTGGAGACAGGTAGAGGGGAGATTTCCGGGGAGTGTCACGGGGTAAATGACTGACATTTTCTAGAAGGGGTCAAGACAATTACTCAGGAGTGATGCCAAGATGAAAGCAGGTCTGGAGAGATGGCTCAGTGGTAAGGGTGCTTGCCAGCAATTCCCCAGATCCATCGAGGGACAGGAAGAGAACATATCCCCAAAAATTGTCCTCCAACTTACATGTATGCTCCCTGCTCCTCCACCCCTGCCAGTCCCACAAATAAATAAATAAATGTATATATTTTTTTAAAGGAAGGAAGCAACTTGGTATTGAAAGCTTCTGTCTCAATAGGCCTGGTAGGGAGTAGAGGAGCCCAGAGCAATGGCTCAGTCATTAAGAGCACTAACTGCTACTGCCCAGGACCCTGGTTCAGTTCTTAGCACCTAGATGGTGGCTCACAACTGTTTGTAATGTCTGTTCCAGGGGATTCAGACACATACAACATGTGGCATCTATAAATATATGTAGGCAAAATCACTCATCAATCTTTTTAAAAAAGGAACCTTGGGGGTAGTACCAGGGAGAGGAAACAGAAAGGTCTACCTTGATGTAATAGCAATAGTTACACTAGGTAGCTTTACTGAATAGCCAAATGTCCCTTATAATGCCAAGGCCAAGCTAATCATGGATTTTTAGCCTAAGCATAGCAAATCCATCAGGTACCTTCCTGTCCCTTTGGGTTTGGAAGTCTGGAGAGTGCAGCACCAGGAAAAGGAAATGGCAAAGAGGAAGAGAATCTGCACGGCACGCACACTGCTTATCTTGGCTAAGGCTTCCCCTGAATAATTTACACCACTGTTGACATACCATGATTCTAGAATTTGGGAACAGTGGGCTGGGTATGGGTGCAGTGAAGAGCCACGAATAACATCCTGCATACTGTGGGCTGACAGGTCAGAAAGGAAACAGAAAACCCTTGAGGCTAGGGAGACAACTCAGCAGTTAAGAGTATACATTCTTTTCATAGAGGATCAGAGTTCAGTTTCTATCACACAATTGTGTCCAGTAGCTCACAACTATCCTTCACTCTACTCCAGGAGATTGATGGCTCTGGCCTCCAAGAGCACCAGCGTGTGTGTGTGTGTGTGTGTGTGTGTGTGTGTGTGTGTGTGTGCGCGCGCGCGCGCGCGTGCGCGTGCGTGTGTATGTGTGTTGATGGTTCTGGCCTCCAGGAGCACCAGCACATGTGTGTGTGTGTACATGTGCACACATTCCCACACAATTAAAAAAAAAAAAAACAGAAAATTAAACATTAGGTACCACAACCCAAGATTTTAGAAAATTCCCACTATCATGCCCCTGTGTGGTGGTTAGTGTCAACTGTCAGCTTGACAGCTCTGAAAATGCTTCTAAGGCAAGCCTCAGGCACACTGTGAGGGGTTATGTTGACAGGGCAATGGGCTAGCAAGACCCACATTAAGGGGTGGGTACCACGGCTTGGGTTTGGGTTCTAGACTATAAAAAAAAGGGAAAGTCAGCAAAGCGCAGATGTCATGGCCCTCTGCTGACTACGGAAGCTGTGTGACCAAGCTCCTATCACTTTGACTCTGTCATGATAGACTGTATCCTTGAATTGTGGGCACCTTCCTGCTTAAGTTCCTCTTGTCAAAGGCAATTACTGGTAACAGAGTAAGAAGAACTAAGACACTCGGCTTGCTGGATTTCTGGAAACTGAGTTAACTTTTTAAGATTTTAATTTTCTATAGATTGAGGTATAATCTATAGCCCAGGGAAGGGCAAACTCTTTTTAAAAACTATGTGAGAACAGAAAAATAAGAACAGGCACAAGGGGAGACCTCCCTAGTTGTAAATCACATCGAAGCCAGAGTTACTATGAACTCACTGTACCTCACTTACTTTGACTGGTCCATCCTCAACAATAGTATTAATTTGGGCCTGCTTTAGCATGTGCTTCGTTTCCAAATGACATTTTAATATACAGCCTGGTACATGATACTCACTGACATCCAAAGTACCACACGCACAGCCCAAGAACATTTCATGCTCCTATCAGAATTCTGCATTGCTTGCAATCATTCATTTCCATTCATAGCCCACCTCTGTACAGGGAGTGCACTACCGTAGTACACTAGCATCCTGGAGATCAAGCACAAGCTTTATTCATGCTAGGCAAGCGTTCCATCAACTGAGCGCATGCTCTCTCCCCTTACCATCTCGTGTGTGTGTGTGTGTGTGTGTGTGTGTGTGTGTGTGTGTGTGTGTGTAAAGCTTCCCAGATGGATAGCTTCCTGAAGCATGCGTCTCGATTCGGAGGCTAGTATAGTGGACCTACATTTCCATGTACTTGTCATTTTCAACAAATATATCAACATGGAGCTGTCCCTCAGAATTCTGAATAAATTAATATGAATTAATACTTGATAAATGAAAATTTCACAAACTGCAGGGGCTAGAGATTCACACACACACACACACACACACACACACACACACACGCACGCACGCACGCACGCACGCACGCACTCTCCCTCTCACACACACCCATACTTTTCTGTTCCTCTAGAGAACCTTGACTGATAGACTTGGTCATCTACTCAGTGACTGGAACATAACAATTGACTCACTGTTTGGAAAGTAAATTGAGGGAGCCTATTGGGATGTCAAGGAAAAGATTTCTCTCCAAACCATTCTCTCACTGAGAATCATATAAATAGAGAGAAAATGCTTGTATACAGGAAGAACCCTGAAGTCTTTTAAAAGCCTTGTTATATCTTTATTAGAATATGCTCCAAGAAACAGCGGTTATCTGTTAGTGCTAAGTAGTAACACATATTCTATGGACTCTCTCATGTCCATGTTTGTGTGGATATGTGCACCGATGTGTGAGGGTCACATGCATGTGTGTACATAGAAGCCAGAGGGTGGTTTGGGGGGGGGGTCTTCCATCATTTTCCACCTTATATTTGGAGACAGGATCTTTCACTGAACCCAGAGGTCCCTGATTCAGCTAGGTGGGTTGGACAATAGCCCTAGAGATCTTCCAGTCCCCATCTTCCCATGATGGGATTATGGATGTGTGTATCTGCATCTGACTTTTTAAATGGATGGTGGGGATCTGACTCGGGTCCTCATGATTTTATGGTAAGCACCTTACCCACCGAGCCATCTCTCTAGCCACTGCAGTGCCTTACACTTCTTTTTAAATAAAGTATTAACTCATATTACTTAATTCAGGATTCTGAGGACCAACTCCATATTGATACATTAGTCTAAATGAAATGACAAATACACGTATGGGTCCACAACACTAGCCTTTGAGTCTAGACACATACTTCAGGAAGGTGTTTGTTCAGCTAGTCGGGAAGTTTTTAAACAAAGCAGTCTATTCTGGAGCTATAGTGAAGAGAGTTCTTAACTTAGCCAATGGAAGTCTGAGTGCTTTTCATTGAAGAATCTAAAATTTTTATTTCTTTCAAATTATCTTCCTAACAGCCAGGAAAACCCAGACTGAAGGAAGAAACAGGTCTTTGGGATAGCCCAGCCCATTTGACAGTGGCTGATGGAGTTATGGGAAGAAAGCAGGTGATGAGATAAAGATGATGATAAAGATGTGCTTTTAACAGTCACACAAAGTTGGTCAGATGGAGAAGAGAGGTTGAGGCTTTACATCCAACCCACAGCGAGAAACAGTTTAAATTCCAGGCATCTTAACAGTCTATTTACAAAATACAACATCTGTCAAAAAAAGGCCAATTATGGACAAACACACCCTTGTGTCCACGAGGAGTGGATGTGCGGATCTTACATTGTTCAACAATTGCAGATTAAGAACGTGCCTGCAAAACCACACCGTGGATTAAGAGACTCTGCTGGAGATCTCATGTTTTCTAATGTGACAGATAGAGATGATACCCGTTCTTAGGGGAGATGGCTCCAAATGTCACTTGATGGCATTAGTCTAGTTCAAAATGTTAGATGCCCAAGAGAAATAAGAAATGATTACTTTACCTAAACCGCTATCCTTTCGGAAATGAATGAGCCCCTGAAGGTTACCTGTGTATTAACCCTCGGCCCCGTTTTCTCTTTTTCAGTGCTACAGAGATCAAACCCAGGGCACTGTGCATGCTCAGGAAGCACTCTACCACGGAGCTATGTCCCCAGCTCTAACTTCCTTCCAGCTCAGGAAGTTCCCTTTATTACACCCTTCTTCCTACCAAAATATAGTGTCTACGCTGAGAAAAGGAGGGGTCTGCACACCCACCTTACACAGGGATCCAAGCTGGCCACTGTTATCTAAGGAATTTCAATTTCAGGCTCTGTAAGCTCCCAGTCTGAGTCAAGTAAACACATGAAAAGCATAGTATAGGTCCCCTCCTGAAAGCTAGGAGCAAGGAAGAACACTATGGAATTCTGGGAGGCCAAAATATACGTGAATGAGGTAATTTAGAAGGTGCATGCCCTCACTGAAGGTGGCTCACTTCCCTAAGGGTGCTTTTCCAAAACCTTATAATGTCTAGCTTTGATTTTATAGTTGATTAATAAAGGCCCCACATTAGCCTTAGATTGGTATAAGAGGAAAAGGCACACAATAAAATGTAAAGGCAGATGATCAGCTTCACAGAGTTCTGCCATGAAAACCTGCAATGCTCCCTGCATGCCTACAAAACTGCAAACCAGGAGCCACACCTGCAATCCAAGCCCTTGAGAGATGAAGGCAGGAAGATCAGGAGTTCAAAACCATCCTCAGAAACAGAGTGAGTTGAAGCCAGCCTATGCTCCGTGCAACCCTGTCTCCGAACGCAAACCAAACAGACACCTGCCAGTCAAGACTCTTAAATGGACTGGGGTGAGGTGTCTCCTAGTGCCTGAGAAGTAAACTAGGTCCTCCTTGGAAGAACAAAGTTGCAACCTTCAGCCTCCAAGGATTTCCACAGAAAACTTTCAGGGAAATACGGCAAATCCACAGTTAAAACTCACAAGCAGGCTGGAGAGATGGCTGAGCCTATAAGCTGTCCTATTGACGACCACGTGACTGCGTACACCCACTCCTAACATGTATACATCATTTCAGGACTTCTCCTTAGCACTCTGAGAAGTCAGAGCACTGTGGACCTAAGCAAGCAGGAACAGACAACAGAGGCAGGCCTGCTAACACTGAAGCACACGCATATGCATGTGCCAGTTGAACTTATGTAGGAGCATCTACAATTCTATACCAGGATGTCAGGAGGCCAGTAGGCCTTGCCTGCCATCCTCTGGACACACACTAGTAAGTGTCTTTCTGAGGTGCTCCCATGGAATGTGACATCCACTCTCCCTGGCCCACTTACTGGTTCTTTTTTAACATTGTGTGTGTGTGTGTGTGTGTGTACATGTATGCATGTGTGTGGAGGCCACAGATAAACTTTGAGTGTTATTCATTCAGGACTGTTAATTCCTTTTTTTCTTTGAGACAGGGTCTCTTGTTAGCACCTGGAGCTCACTGATTGGTGCAGGCTGTCTGGTCAATGAGCTCCAGGGACCCTCCAGTCATTCCTCTAGAGCGTGGAGATCACAAATGTGCCCACCATACCCATCTTACTATGTGGATTCAGGTCCTTATGCTTGTGTGACTGAGCCATCTCCAAGGGTCCCTAGTTGTCTTTAAAATTGTTTTGAGAAGCTTCTATACATAACCTAGAAACAGTGGCCAAGTCCCCAAACCAGGGCAGTTAAATAACACCAAGACAGGAGCCACAAGGAGGCAGATACAGTAGTAACATTTTTCTGGTTCCATCCTATCAGATTTAGCACATCAATGTCCCGAGGGGCTCTGGGTGCCAGGCACCATGTGCTAATTTAATGACAGCAGGCTGTTCCTGTGGGAAATCACCATCCCCAGTCTACAGAGGCACAGCCAAGCACAGGTCCCAACTTGGATACAACAAGAGGCCTGAGGGGAAAATAAATGACCTGAGCCTGTCAAGCTGAGATGACTAGGTCAAGATTTAATAGAAAGACACAGGGAGAGATGGTATGACTGAAACAGGATGTGGCCAGGCTCCAAGGCCAAGACCTTGAGAAAGAAAATGGCATGACTGGGCAAAGGGCCAGACAAGTGCCGGTTTCCCAGGACCCCAGAAGGGAGCCGGTCAATGCTCTCCTGCATGTTCCAGCAGCACGGTCGCTGTCACTTACTCTGGCCAGGCAGGTGGATGACACAACTGAAGAGGCATCCCTCCAGTCAGTTCATACTGTCACGTACCTAGGCAAAGTAGTCAACATGACTGCTGAGTGCTCGGCCATGAACAGGACCTCCACATCATTCCCTTCAAGGAGCATGGCAGGCAAGCACACAGGAGTGAGAATGAAGAAGCAGGAGGATGGTAGGGTGCTGGAAACAGTCTCCTGCCATGGCATGCCACCACACTGATGAGCTCATAGATGGCTGTGCCCACACACACAAGACCCTCATAACATCAAGCCAGTCAGTGTTCCATCCTGGTAGGGAAGAAGGTCATGAGGCTTCATTTGGCGACCAGGAGCTATTGACAGTTTATGGTTGGTGGCAAGGGTGACTTTAGTTGTGTAGCCACTGGAAAGTTCTGCCCATGCTGCATAGTCCTCATCTGTGCTTACCCAAGTATCCTTAGTTAAGCAGGAGGAACACACACATACACCAGCAAAACACAAAAGATGAAAACAAGGTTTGTTGGGAAGAAGGATTCAGTTGGAGAGAAATGAGAAGGTAATTAGGGTGAAAATGAGAAAGACGTATGATACTGTCAAAATGTAAGTATAATGTATTTTATTAAATGTGATATAAAAAACCATCATGTGTAAATGTATGTGTGTCTGCAAACCTGTGCTGAGCTACTACAGCAACCACATTCTCCACAGGAAGGGTTTTTTTTCCTTTGTATTTTTGCATGTGTATCCTTGGGCCAGCCCCAGGTCTAATTATCTGCTGACACAAAGGTGCTCTCAAGACAGAGGTGAATTTCTGACCAGCTGCCAGAGCACAGTCTTAAGAATCAGAAGGTCAGGAGTAGTGGGCCTTCCAAAACCAATTAGGAAAAGAATGCCTTCTATAAATATGCCTCTTGAGGGCCTAAAATGCATCTCTCTATGGCAATGAGATGATGAAGGTGCCGGCACTCAGGCTGGGATGCTGTATTTTATTTTAAACCATTGTTTATTTTGTGTGTGCATGTGCACGCATGTATGGAGATCAAAAGACAACTTATGGGGGCCAGTTTTCTCTGGCACGTGCCTTCATTGGATACGCCACCCCTTTGGCATGGAGATGCTATATTTTTAAAAAAAGCTGTATGAGAATGTCATGATATGTTCTGTACTGACAGGATAAACCACTGGATACCCCAGGAGAAACTTCTATAGCTTCCACAAACTAACAAGATGGCTTAGTGATAAAACACCCTTGCCATACAAGCCCAACAACCTGTGTTTGATTCCCCAAAACACAGTTAAAGATAGAAAACACACACTGTCCTCTGGCTTTACTTTACATGACATGTGCCCCCATTTCTCTCTCTCTCTTACACACACAAATAATGATAATAAATAAAAGTTAAAAAAAACAAAACAAAAAACAAAAGGAACCTCAGTGCCCAGCAGCCCTGCTGAGATGCCGTGTGAACCCCAGGCACCACGTTCCCTTACTCCCATGGTTCACTTCTAACACGCTCATCCCTTCCCAGTGCAGCACCCACGGCAGCTGGTGGAACGGTGAACGTGTCTGAGGAGGCATATGGTCCCTCCAGGCTCATAAGCAGAGCTATGGATGGCAAAGACCATTCCACTTCTCCTGTCACCTTCCAGCTGGTTACACAGACAGCTTCCGAAGCAGTGACTCCTGACCTGTGAGGGACCAACCCTTCGGCAAACCTGTCTCTAAAACTATTTACATTATGATTTGAGACAGAAACAAACTTACAGTTATGGAGTAACAATGAAAGAAATTGTATGTTTGGGGTCACCATGACATAAGGAACTGTGCTAATAGGTTGTCACAACACCATGGAGTTTACAGTCACTGCTCTAAGGCAAATGGCCCTTCGCTTGAACCAGGAATGCACTAGAGTTGCAAAGGAATGCAGACGAGACCGAGCCTCGGTAACCTACACTTTCTTCCTCTGCAAAATGAATACCATATCATATACTTACTCACCCAGCACTAACACTTGTAGTATTCAGTGAGTTGTCCAGTTAAACAACAGAATGTGGTCCCTACTGACACCAACAGACAGGTAGCAGTAAGAATAAAGATGGAGGGAGGTCAGACACAAGACAGCTTGAAGAATGGAGTCATCTTGGGCCAGTGAAATGTGTATCAAGTAAAGCACTTGCCACCATGCCTGACATGAGTTCAACCCCACGACCCACACCAAGTCCAGAAAATTGCCTTTGACCTCCAAGTAAGCAGGGGCATGCACCTCCCCCCCCCCCACAAACACACAGGTTAATAAAGAATTAAATGATCTTTAGAGTTAAAAAATGTTGAGCTCAGGAGATGGTTCAGCACTCCTACAGCAAAACAAGAGAGATTTATTTCAGACAATGTAGAAGGTGACTCGTGAGGCTGTCATTTGACCTCCACATGCATGCTGTGCACACATCACACACACACACACACACACACACATACACACACACACAAGCAAAGTTGTCAATTAACAGTTTACAAAGAGGGCATGTAGACTGTTTCTAGAAGACAGATCTACCTACACAGTCAGACCTACAGAATCCTCTAGGACTCATCAGGATCTCAGAGATAGCAGTCAAGGATGACTTAGTTGTCTAAGCACCAGAGTGTCAAGATGACAGGTGATGGGTTAGCATCAGCATTAGGGCTGCCCCTTCCTGCTCCTTCAAGGACCTTGAGCATGCCCTGGTCTGGCTTTTCTTTTTCTTTCTTTCTTTTTTTTTTCCCCCTGACTTCTAAAGAGGCCCTAGAGTAGTGGATTAAGAGTGGGTTTTGGACAATCAAGCTGGTACACTATCTGTAAACCAAGTAACAGACTCCTCTCTGTTAGAACAGACACTCACCGAGAAAGCTAGACATCGACACTAGAAGGTTTGGTGAGGCCTTCTGGAACATTCTGAGAGTGCTGGGTACTAGAAATAGGGAGATGAAGCTACCAAGCCCAGAGCCTGTCTGCTCATGAGTTACGTCCACAAAAGCTTTGTCACACCCCTCACCCTGCTGCCTTATACAGAGCACATTAAATTGAGTTACAGATCTCACAGACAGCTTTGAAGCACACAGATAACTTATCATATTATGCTGTCAGAAGAACCTGTGAACCTTACAATTGAAAGATGACTCTGGCACTTATTTATTTATTTCCTCTGCATTTTTTTTTTTTTTTTAAATCCCAAAGCCCAGCACCTTTTAAGCACTTACTCCAGGCAGGGTCTTCAATTTATTTCTTGTTCACAAAAATCTTTTCTATCCTTTACCCTTCAATGCTGTTTGCTTCTTTCTCCTTACTGAGGAGAAAAACACACACAGATAACCACCAGCCTGCACTTTATCCAGGTAAAGTGCTCCCCCAGCACCTTGTCCTTCCTTTCTCTAGCCACAGCAGTGTTACTCCTGAAATCACCCACAGCAGCAGCACCAAGCTGAGGGGAAACGCTTGGGCCCAGTTTCAAGCCAACTCATGGTGCTGGGCAAGGAGACAACGAAGCAGTGGCGTTGGTGCGCTCTTGTAGCATCTGACAGAGCAAAGTGATGGCCTGCCCTCCCTGCCTTTTCTATCCTCTCCGCCCTTAAATGGTCTCAGTTAAGAGCCACCTCCTGCCTGTCTCCGGGCACCACAAAGCCTGGTGTGCTACATCAACACCACCTGCACTGCGGTAAAACTCCACTGACCTTCCTCACCTCAGGCAGCAATAAATCCAATCACCACAACTGGGGCCACCTTGAAGGCAAGTAGTCTTTGCCTGGAGGCATTAACAAAACAATGAGAAGCAAACAAACAGAAGCTTTCATGATGGGAACTTGAACCAACCAGAATCTAATAAAGGACAGGTTGGTTTGTATTTTAAAGTAGATAGAAAACACAAAAGCAGAGTAAAGCTTAAGTGTGTCGGTGAAACAAAGATAGTATTTGACAAAGTGTATTCAGGTAAGTAGACACAAATGGAAAAACCAGGACAGGCCTATTCACCAGAGTCAATGAAACTGAGTTAACGTGTTAATTACAGTAAGAGATGAAGGCCAGTGAGCTGGCTCAGGAGGTAAAGATGCCTGCAGCCACGCTTGACACCCAGGGTTAATTCCTGGACTCACAGGAGGGGAGGAGAGGACCAACTTCCATAAGCAGTTTTCAACCTCTGGTCTCCACGTTCATGTAACACAGACACACACCTTAGACACAGACACGGAAATAGATACACACAGAGACAGACACAGAAGTGATGAGTGTATGGCGATATACATTTAATAAAATTAATTTGGAGTACCAGCCAAACCAGGCCAGGGAGAGGCGATACATCTTTAATCTCAGCTTTAGGAATGTGGAAAGAGGAATTACGAGAGCTGGGCAGAGCAAGAGAAGAGGGTTTTTCAGCTTTCCCAGAGACTTTCTTTTTCTCTGAGGACTCAGAGGCATTCAGTTGGAAGATTCCTAGAGACAGGCCTCAGGAGTTGGATGGGTGGCTGTGGTTTGTTTCTGCTTTTCTAGCTTAATTTTATTAAATATATACCATTACACACATGTATACATACATAAATACATAAGCACAGAGGCATACACATAGTACACAGACACCGACAATCGCACACAGACACACAGAGGAGACACATCTACATTCCTTCCCTGTTAAAGCTGATAAGGCTCATTACTGGCAACCAAGGACTGCATCAGACTCCCAGCCTTGCCACTCAGGAGACCAGGGCACTTCTGGGGCAGTCATTTTCATTACTCTTTCCACAAGTATGTATTGCAATCTTTGGAGTGTATTGAACCTTTGCAGCAAGAAGCAGCTTTCCAGGCTCAATCTGAGGACACTCTGGACAGACAAACCCTTGGAGTCCTTGAGAACTAGATAAGAAAATCCATACTCAGAAGCACACACATGGATGATGGGGAAACAAGACACCTCACCCTGGACATGCTACCTATTCACTGCCCTGCTCGGAAGCTCCATTGCTTGGAGATCCCCCTTCAGCTACTTGGGGAGACTGATTCCCCAAGCACACCACCTTCACAATCACTAAAGAAGGTTTAAGTGCAGAGGGCAGCATGGAGCTATTCTGTTCCCAAGGCATGTGAGACAAGAAAATCAGAACTAACCGCTCGGCAGACATGACAGTCATAGAGCTGAGGGAGGGATGAGGAGACAAGACCCTTCTGACTGACACAATCTAGACTCACCTCAGAAGGGAGCCTCAGTGAGGAACTGTTTAGATTAGCTTGGCCTGTGGGCATGACTTTGAGGGAAGTTCTTAGTTGGGTTAATGAGTGGGGCAAGTATGCAGACAGCATTTAATGGGCTGGACCCTGAGTGGGCAAAGGAAAAGGAGAGAGAGCCAAATACGCATGCATGCAGTAGTTGACTGCTCTTGACTTCGGTTGTGACCAGCGGCTTCACAGCCCTCTGGCTCGACCTCCATACAATGTGGACTGTAATCCGGAACGGTGAGCCAAATAGCCCTTTTCTTCTGGGAGCTGCTCTTGTAGGGTATTTTATCACAGCCATAGGAACTAAAACAATGGAGACAGCCTTGTAAATCAGATCTCTGCCTTTTAGAATGGAAAAAAAAAGTAACCTGAAATACGACTGAGGCTTTTGTTCACGCTACACACTTTTTAATAAAGTCAAGCAAAAGCTTTTGCCTTGGGCTTGGGTGAGTTATAGAGTTTATATCCTAAATGGCAAAAAGCACCATTCCTCAGCCCACTTGCCACACTAAGCCTGTGTTACAAGCTGCTTGACAGAGAAGGAAAGATGACTGCCTGATCTGCAGATGGCGACATATTACATGTGACTGCTATTTCAAGACAGATTTGTTTTTTTTCCCCTTAATATTTATAGAAAGAATAAGCAGCTCAGAACAAAATGAATTTAGCTCATGGGCAAACGCAGATGATAGTTGTGTGTGGTCAAGCCTGGTGATGGTGCTTCTGAAAAATGTGGCTGATGAATTCCAACCAGACTCCATGGTTACACAGGGAAGGAGCTAGGATGAAGGAGGGCAAAGCTGTGGGTGTGACCTGAGGCCCAGGCTCTGGCAGGCAGCCACTTACCTTCTCTGCATACTCAGACACAATCTGCTTGATCTCGGCAGAGCAGAGCCCTACGATCTGGCCCACGGAGCTGGCGGTGAGGCGGCTCTGCAATCAAATGAGGTGCGTTTTTAGGACACTTGCCCATCATAGAACTGAATACGATTACAAAGTCACAGCATTGCCCCAGGAAAGTTACTTGGCTTTGACCACTGACTCATCCATAAGACTTAGGACAGAAGTCAGAGCCAACCTTCTATTTCCTCAGTCACTCAGCTGGCTGTTGGTTTCCTTGGTCCCTGGAGCCACCCCTCTATCTCCCTTGCCAACTTTCTCTCAGGCCCTGGGTATCCCTCCTAACTACCCCCCTGGCCTTAGGTGCTCCTGCTAAGTTGCCCTCAGGCATGGGTCACCTGGACTAGCTTCCCTTCAGGCCCTTCATACCCCTAGGGTTCCATCTTCTTCTCCATCCGTATGTCCAGGCCTGGGACTCATAGATGGAAAGTAGAAAAGGACCCATAGGTCCTAAGGTATCTCTGTTTCCACAGGTCTTTCCTGGTCTTCAAAGAAACACCTCATCCAAGGCATAGCTAATTCTTCCAGGAAGGCCTTGAGCTATGAGGGTTCACTGACAACTCAGAATTTTATGTTTTACATATCTGTTTTCAGAAGAAGATGGGTTCCCATGGTTACAGAGAAACAGGGCTGACCCCTGCTCTTCCTTAGAGGTCAGTAAGCAATCCCTGCAGGGATATATCACCACAACAGGTTCCTTAAACTCTCCCTCTTAAAAGGCCCCGAGGGAGGGCAATGCTAGGCGATATAAAAAGCTTCCTACAAAAGAAAGAGGGCTCAGGACTTCTGAAGACAGAGGGCTCTGAAGATGGTGTTTCCTCTGCCCCAGGCCTCTAGAACAAATCAGGGTGGGACCAAGTCTCCATCTCTGTGTTCCCCTCTCCCCCTATCCATTCCTCGTAGCCCTCACCTCCTCATTTGCCATGGCAGTCATCTTGGTCATCAGTGACTGAAAACGTTGCTGAAACAAGAGAACAGTGATGAGTGGGGTTTGAGCACTAAGACTGAAGCAAGTGCCTTCCTGGGGCTTTATGACAAAACCCAAGATGCTGCTTCAAGGTGGGTTATGGGGAAGCCTGGTAACATTTCATAAAAGAGAACTGGGAAGGGTAGACGGCAGCTTGAGAGCTGTGACTGGGAGCTAAATCTCCACTTAAATGACCCAAGCTGGAACCTCAGAGGCACACACCTCTTCAGCTGCTTGAAGTTCATCTTCTTCATGAGTGTCCGTTTTCTCAGTGGCTGACACTCCTGCAGCAATTGTTGTTTTCTTGTCCTCTGCCTACAAGGGGAGATGAGGAGACCGCTGAGCACCAGAGCTGGAGACTCAGCAGAAATAAGACAAACTTGCAGAGAGGTCGCCTGTGAAAGCAAACATATCTGGAGCCCACTCAAAAGCAAACAGGTAATCTAGGGACTCCAGATCAGGTTCCAGCCTCCAGAGCAGGCAGGCCGGGCAGCATGGGGTGGTAAGGCCTGTCTTATGCTGGGTCACAGCTACTGCTGGACTTCATCTGTAGCTCTGAGGTGCTTCCATTGGCAGGCTAGAAACACCAGTGTGGACAAGCAGGGAATAAACATTCCCAGGCCCCTGACTTCCCAGAGCATGGCTCTTCATCAGCAGCACCCCTGCTACCCAGCCTACAAAAGC
>PVIH01009493.1:0-81932 GCA_004025045.1 Sigmodon hispidus | reverse complement strand
CAGGGATGGAAAAAAAAATTCAGAGGGAAAGATGAACACAAAGAAAATATATGTGTAGCAATCTTATTTGTATTTCCACCCTTGATAAGCCATGCTTATGATTCTTATCCTCTGTATAGTTATTGTTAACTCTTCTGCATTTTAAATTCTTTTTACTGTTTTTTTCTTGATAAATACAAAATAAAGAAGGAAAAAAAAAGAAAAAAGAAAAAAAAATAATCTACCCTTATATCCTATCATATCTATACCTCCTCTTTTCTTTCTTTCTTTTTTTAAACAAGAACCCTGGATTAGCTTTTTTCTTACCATAACCAGTAACAATTTTTAATCAATTACCCTAACAATGACAATCATCCATAACCCATTGAAAGACCCCAAAACACCCACCCCATCTCTTGGGAATGTGGGTACCCTATACTTAAGTTTACTTTCTGCTATCTGGGTGTGGCAGCATTTTAAAGGCCTGAAAAGAAAAGTTGTGTTAATTGTTCCTACTGAAATAGGTAGCTATATCATTTTGTCATTTGTTGTCCAGTCTTTGCCTGACATGAAAGTGCACAGCTTGTATCAAGTTCAAGCTAGAGTAGCCTGTGAAGCAGATTCATATCAGGTAGCCTCCTCAAAATTGTCCTGAGCAGTTTGTAGCCAAACTGTTGTTGTTTGTCAACCTAGTGGTCCACGTGAAATCATTGTTGTGGGGCCATTTTTCTTTTGGATACTTCAAGTTTGCGATTATGTATTGCCATGGATTACTGCAGAAAACTGTTAAAAGACATAACCCAACCCAATGTACAGGCAGCAAATGTGTAATTACAGAATAAGCCTTTTCTTAACACAAAGTAGTTGTACATTGAAATTCTGAAAACATATTTATTATATGATGTATGTATCTTAACTTTTTAAATTCTGTAAAATGAAACACATTCACCTGCCAGAGTTTATTTCTATGTGTACCTTTAAGATTAATTCTTGCTGGCAGTGGAGGTTGGTTATAGAAGAAACAGGTAAGATATCTTTTTTACAATTTCTTTAGCTTGTTGACAGGAGATAGAGAAATCTTTTTTTAAAATTCTTTGTGATTTACATGATGCTTTTAATGAAACTGTGAGGCCTCTAGAGCATTTTCTATTAATAATTTATCAGTTTCATCACTACCTTGTGCTAAAAGATCTAGCAGACCCATATAGAATCAAATGTGTATTATACAGAAGGGATACTTCCTAGTCCTCTGTATTTTTTGTAGACAAAATAAATGAAGTTAATTCTGAATCACCATTAATAAAATCAGGCAGTTCAATGTTTAAAACAACTCTTTCTGAATACTGAGAGTCAGTGACTATGCTAAAAGGTCCTATAAAAACCATTAATACCATCAACATAGCATATAATTTGCTACATAACAATGAACCCACAGAACATACAGAGCAAAGAAAAAATTTTAAGAGCTGTAAAAAAAAGTCACAACTTACCTAAAATGGCAGACCCATCAAAATAACTCGTGACTATTCAATAGAAACAATGAAAGAATGAAGGGCTTGGTCAGAAGTTATACAGGCACTACAAAAGCATGGATGCCAATCTAGATTACTATACACAACAAAATTATTAATCACCATACATGGAGTAAACAAGATATTTCATGGCAAAGTCAGACTGAAACAATACCTATACAAATATGCACCCCTCCAGAAAGCATTAGAGGGAAAACTCCAACCTAAGGATCCCAGATATACCCATGAAACCACAAACATTCAATAATCCCACAGAAGAAAAGCACATTAAAAGAAAATATATACAAGTGACCACTGAAAATAGGAAATCAATGAGTGGTCACAAATATCCCTTAATATCAATGGACTCAACTCACTTATAAAAACATACACATTCACAACATGGATACAAAAACAGAAGCTATCCTTCTGTTGCATGCAAGAAACACACCACAAAGACAGACACAAGCTCAGAGTAAAGGACTAGGAAAACATTTTCCAATCAAATGGCCTTAAGAAATTGCCATCCTAATACAGAACAAAGACTTTAAACTTGATGGACATTACTTATTCATCAGAGGACAAATGGATCAAGAGGAGATTTCAATCCTGAATATTTATGCCCCTAATATAAGGACACCTATCTATGTAAAAGAAACACTGCTAAAGCTCAAATCTCACATCAATTCTCATACTCTAATAGTGGGAGACTTCAATACTCCACTTTCACCCCTGGATAGGTCAACCACACAGAGACTCAACAGAGAAATAAGGAGTCTAACAGAGATTATGATGCAAATGGATTTAAAAGATATTTAGAGAAGCTTTCACCCACATGCAAAGGAATACATGTTTCTCAGTACCTCATGGAACTTCCTCTAAAATTGACCACATACTTGGTCATAAAGCTAATATCAGCAGATACAAAAAATTGAAATAATACCTTGTATCATATTGGACCACTAGGTCCTAAAGTTAGAGTTCAACAACATCAAAAAAATCACAGAAAGCTTACCAACTCATGGAAACTAAAAAACTCTCAGCTGAGCCACCTCTGGATCAAGGAAGAAATTAAGAAAGAAATCAAAGTCTTCCTAGAATTTAATGAAAATGAATCCACAATGTATCCAAACTTGTGGAACACAATGAAAGCAGTCTTAAGAGGAAAATTCATAGCACTAGATGCCTATATGAAAAGCCTAGAGAAATCCCAAACTAGAGAACTAACAGCACAGTTTAGGATCCTAGAACAATTAGAAGAAAACTCACCTAGAAGGAGTAGATGGCAGAAAATAATCAAACTTAGAGCCGAAATCAATAAAATTGAAACAAAAAAATTACAAAGAATCAATGAGTCAAAGAGTTGGTACTTTGAGAAGTCAACAAGATAGATAAACCCTTATCCAAACTAACCAAAGACAGAGAGAGTATCCAAATCAACAAAATCAGAAATGAAAAGGAGAACATAACAACAGACTCCCAGGAAGTCCAGGGAGTTATCAGGACATCCTTTGAAAATATATATTCCACAAAAATGGAAAATCTAGAAGAAATGGATACCTTTTTGGACAGGTACCAATTACCAAAATTAATGGAAGACCAGATTAATTATCTAAACAGACTTAAAATCCTAAAGGAAATTGAAGCTGTCATTAAAAGCCTCCCAAGTAAAGAAAACCCAGATCCAGATGGTTTCAGTGCAGAATTCTATCAGACATTCAAAGAAGAATTACTACCATTACTCCTCAAACTATTTCACACAGTAGGAACTGAAGGAATATTGCCAAATTGCTCTTATGAAGCCACAATTACTCTAATACACAAGCCAGTCAAAGATGCAGCAAAGAAGAATTACAGACCAATTTCCCTCATGAGTATTGATGCTAAAATTCTCAACAAAATTTTGGCAAACTGTATACAATAATATATATATATATGTATATATATATATATAATTCACTGTGTGTTCTCAAAGGTTTCCCAGCCCATTTGGGCCAGAGGTTTGGAACCTGCTCAGCAGTGGCTTTTGTCCCCCAAAGAAATGAATCAGACACTTATATTACTTTGTATTGTTTGGCCCATGTCTCAAGCACATTACTAGCTACTCTTTCATCTTAATTAAACCCATTTCTATTAATCTATCTTCCACGCTGCCCAACCCGTGGCTCACCTGTATCTCTTACATGTTCCTCCTTTAGGGTTCAGATGGCGACTGACTAAATCAGCCCTTCTCCTACCTGTCTGTCCTCTGATTCTCCACCCATTTCTATGGTGCTGTAAATAGGCCAAACCAGTTACTTTATTTACATCACACAGAGATCATTTCTACCACAACTGTGACCAAGTAGGCTTCATCCCAGAAATGCAGAGATGGTTCAACATATGAAAGACTATAAATGTCATCCATCATATAAATAAACTGAATGTAAAAAAAAAAACACATGATCATATCCTTAGACACTGAAAAAGGCTGTGACAAAATCCAACAGTCCTCGATAAAAGCCCTGGAGAGATCAGGGACACAGGGAAAATATCTAAATATTATAAAGGTGATTTACAAGAAGCTGACAGGGAACATCAAACTTAATGGTGAAAAACTCAAAGCAATCCCACTAAAATCAGGAATTAGACAAGGATGTTCTATCTCCCCTTATCTATTCAATATAGTTCTTGACGTTTTAGCTAAAGCAATAAAAGAATAAAAGGAGATTAAGGGGATAAAAATATATTAGCAAATGATATGACTGTATACATAAATAATCCACAAAATTCTACCAGGGAACTTCTACAGCTGATAAGCACCTTCAGCAATGTAGCAGGATACAAGATTAACTCAAAGAAATCAGTAACTCTCCTATAAACTAAAGATAAAAGGGCTAAAAAAGAAATAAGTGAAACCTTACCCTTTATAATCACTGCAAATAGCAATAGATACCTTGGAGTAACTATAAGCAAAGAAGTAACAAATCTATTTGACAAAAATTTCAAATCACTGAAGAAAGAAATTGAAGATGATATCAGAAAATGGAAAGATCTCCCATGTTCCTGGATAGGTAGAATCAACATAGTAAAAATGGCAATCCTACCAAAAGCAATTTACAGATTTAATGTACTTCCTATCAAAATCCCAACAAAATATTTTATGAACCCTGGACGAACAATACTGAACTTCATTTGGAATAACAGGAAAGCCAGGAATGCCAAAACAATTTTGCTTAACAAAAGAACCTCAGGAGGCATCACCATCCCCAACATCAAGATATACTATAGTGTTACAGTAATAAAAGCAGCCTGGTACTAGCATAAAAAACAGACTTGTGGATCAATGGAATTGAATTGAGGATCCACACATTAACTCAAAAACCTATGAACACCTGATGTTTGACAAAAGAGACCCAAAATATTCAATGGAAAAAATAGTATCTTACCAACTATAGCTGGATAGTTGTATGTAGAAAAATGCAAATAGATCCAAGCTTTTCACCCTGTACAAAACTCAAATCCAAGTGAATCAAAGTCCTCAACATAAACCCAGCCACTCTGAACTTAATAGAAAAGAAAGTGGGAAATACTCTCCACTGAATTGTCACAGGTGACCACTTCCTAAATATAATTTCAGTGGTACAGACACTATGAACAACAATCAATAAGTGGGACCTCCTTAAACTGAGAAGCTTCTGTAAAACCAAGGACACAGTCAATAGGACAAACCAACATCCTACAGAATGGGAAAAGATTTTCATCAACCTTACTGGCACCTTGGATTCCACTCCCTCGAGAGGAACATCTGACCCAGTCTTGATGTTGGGGTGAGGAGAGTCGCTCTGCCTGGAGTGGATGCTAAACTATGCCATATTGGGACCTTGGGACCTCCTGCCCTTGCTGGGGTGGAGATAAAGAGATGTGGAGAAGAGAGAGTAACTGGAAGGGGTGGGGGGGGGAAATTAGCTTGACCAAGGATATACATGGATAAAAAAATATGACTTTATTCATAAAAATATTATTAAAAAATGAACTATTTCTCCAAAATTGAACATTTACCTACTGTAAGGGCCAATTTGGATCCCAAGACTCTGGTGAAATTATTGTTACATTTGCACCTGGTTCCAATAAACCTTCAGTAATAACATCATTTGTTTGTACTTTTAACTTTGGCCTTTCTTAGTTAATAGAAGCTTGCCAAAATATTCTCTTTATAATTATTCCTGAGGTTTTTTTTCCATAGATTTTCTATTATTCATTGTAGTATGTCTTTTTAAAATAGGTTTTAATTTTTTAAATTGTTCTGGGAAGTTGTTTCTCCATGATAGCAGGGTAAGATTCAGATAGATTTGATATGGAAACTTTTTAAAGTTCCCTTAGGTCGTTTCCTGAGGAGAGAAAGTAATCTTGTCTGTCCCTGGTTTATCTGTACTCATTAGTCCAATGCCTCCCTTTGCCACACCTTATGTATCCTCAGGATAAGAGGACATGCTGTTGAGATTATTGTAAACACAGGCACTGTTTTTTGGAAAGCCTTGTTTATAATCTATTTTTATGTGACCTTGGCTTTCACAATTGTAACTTTTAACATGTTGACTTTTTCTTATACCTGTATAAATAACCTCCCTTACTCAGTTTTTATCACAATCATAAAGCTCTAGATTAATTGTTTCACAAATCCAATCCTTCAAGGGTACTGACCCTGATTTTAGTGGCCTAAGTATCATTTTACATTGTTAATTAGCATTCTCAAATGTCAGTGACTCAATTGTTATTTGCCTACCTTCTGAATCCAGTACCATTCTGTTTACTGCTACAGTTAATCTCTGCAAAAAGTTTGTAAAAGTTTCTTTTGAGCTTTGGATTACTTTTGTGAAGGGTTCAGTATTTTTTATTTCTTCAATTTGATCCCATGAATGCTGCCATGCACTACAAATGCAGAGTATGCCCTTATAAGATTTGCCTTTTTATATCAGCAACATCTCCTTCCTCAAAAAGTTGGTATTGAGAGACTTCTTTGCCTCTGGCTCTGCTTCTTTGTTTTATTGTTTTAGCCTTCTTCTTCCCTTATGTTTTCCACTATAAAAGCAGTTTGCATCCAAAGCAACACTAACCATATTGAATCAGTCCTTAGGAGTAATCTAGTTACATGATGACCAGGAATTTAGCATTTGTTTTAGAAATTGTGAGTGAATACCATATGTAATGAATACTTCCTTGACTCTCCTCAATTCCAACATTTGTATTGGAACCCAATTAATTTCTGTACTACTTTTTTATCATTTTGTGATTTCTTTAAGGCTACTGGATGTATTAATGTTGGCTGTTTGATAACTGTAGAATGTTTTTGTGCAATCGTAGACAATATTGCTGACATTGCTTCTTTATATTCCTCTGTTTGGGTTTAAATATCTTTGTGTTCTCTCTTAAGAGGCTTTTTTAAAGACTTTCTTCTTGGCAATCACATCAATTGACTTTTTAAATGATAAAACAGAAATTAAACAAATATATTTATAATAAACGATATGATAAACATTTTGATAGTCTCATTTACTTTATTTATTTTTTTCTTTACTGGTTTCAATATCAAATCTACGGTAAGATCATAGAAAGACCAAGCATCTTCCATTGCCTTGAACAAATTCCTTTTTTAAAAAAATTGGATTCATTCACCAATCTACTTGTCAGTGATGGTTCAAATGATTGTGAAGTGAGGCACCTACCTAGTGTGATAGCGGCCTAAAGATGGGTTTTAAATGAGAAAAAAAAAAAACCTAGCAACCCACAAGGAGAAAGAGGTCAGTGTCTGAAAGCCTTACCCAGATGAAAGTGAAAAGGAAACACATGTGCCTGGTCTGCCTAAGAATAAAGGCTAACTCTGAAGAGAAAGCCTAACCAGCCAGTAATTACTCTCCTGACCATGGTTGCTCCGGCTGGCAAGTGGCTTTTTTGGAGAATTAGTGCCCAAAGTTAGACTCCAATTGTTGCATGAATTCTGGTCATGTTAAACAAAACTCAGAGCCAGATATTGGGGAAAAACTGAAATATCAAAGAGAGAAAACAAGCCACCATTAAATCTCACCCAACTATTTTCCAGCATCCTCAGCTTCACTCCTTGTCACTTCTTCTGAATAATCTGACTTCCTACACATGCCTTAAATTTCTTCTTTGCAAAGTAGTTTTATATTCAGGTTAACACAAAAGATGTGAGTTACTATTATTTGGCAGTTAGGCCTTGAACTAACTTGTCTCTTGGCTGTACCCTTGTCCCTCTGGATGCTGTCCCAGCAAAACCTACACTGCTTTTCAACCTCAATGAAGTGAACATCTTCCCTATGGCTATCTCTCCTGATGCCCACAGCAGACTACATAAGTTCAAAACCACACTCATTGGAAAAACAAAGCTTATGTAGTAGTCAAAGTTTAAAACCATAACATTTTTAAAACCAAGCATTGGCACAAAACATACCAGTGGAATAAAAAGATGAGTAAACACCATCATAATAACACATTCAACAACTGAAAGAACAATATGGCACCGCCAGAACCTAATCATCCCACAACAGAAAACTCTCAACATTCCAATTGAAAAATGAGCCACCTTGGGACCTTGGGACCTCCTGCCCTTGCTGGGGAGGAGATAAGGGGATGGGGAGAAGAGAGAGTAACTGGGAGGGGTGGGAGGGGGAAGGGAGTTTCAACAAGGGGATGTATAGATAAAAAATGAGACTATATTCACAATTAAAAGTGAAAAAAGAAATGAGAGAAATAAGCTTAAATACTTAAGTATTAATTGATAAAGATGATAGAGGTTCCTTAAAACAAAATGAAAAAGTCACTAAAAGGAGTCAAGAAAAAGGGAAACAAAATATTGAAAGAAAATAAATCCCTTAAAGAAAGTCAATTAAAAACAATCAAGCAGATGCAAGAAATAGTTCAAGACATGATCATTGAAATAGAAACAATAAAGAAAACACAAATTAGAGGAATTCTGGAAAAGGAGAAACTAGGAGACACAAGCAGGAACTGCAGATCCAAGCATCACCAACAAAATACAAGAGATGGAAGAAAGAATCTCAGGCATTGAAGATATTACAGAGGATATAGATTCTTCAGCCAAAAAAGAAGTTAAGATCAATAAATGCCTTACACAATACATCTAAGAAATCTGGGATACCATGAAAAATCCAAACTTAAAATAATGGGGATATAAGAAGGAGGTGAATTCTAGCTAATAGGCACAGATAATACTCATTATGGAAAAAAAAAGTTTGCCAATATAAAGAAGAACATGCCTATAAGGGTGAAGGAAGCTTACAGAATACCAAACAGGCTGAATAAAAAATGTCCCCTTACCACAGAATAATAAAAATTTAAAACGTACAGAATAAAGAAAGAATTTTAAGAGCTGCAGAGGAATAAGCCAAGTAATATATGAAAGTAGACCTATCAGAATTATACTTGAATCCTCAATGCACACTCTCAAAGTTGGAAGGTCATAGACACCCATATTATAGGCACAAATGGTCAATGGATACCCTCCCACACCACTCAAGCCAGCAAAGCGTTCAATAAATATAGATGGAACAGACAAAATATTTCATGACCAAACCAGATTTATACAATATCTATCCATAAACACAGTATTACAGAAAGAACTAGAAGATAATCTTCAACACAAGGGACTATGTTACATCTAATACAATAGACTTGTAACAACTAAAAACCTGAAGGCATTTTTTAAATATATAAACACAATTTGTTTATTAGTGTACTAATTTTAGAATAGTTTAACTTATATAACTTTAAAAAAACAACTTTGAAGCTATATTACAAAAAGAGATGACTGTCCTGTCTAGCTGCTAGATACTAATATAGAAAAACAACAGATCTCTATATAGAGTATTATTTAAATAACATCAATAATGTTAATTGAATAGTAGTACACACATCAACTTTATATTGGGAAATAGTTATGGCTGATACTCTGACTAAATATCCACTGCTGTATCCATGATAAAATCCCTATTGTATAGTATATTTTCACCTTCATTCTTCAGTTTTGATAATTGAATTATATTTACTACGTCGTTTATCCCATTTGAGCCCTCAGTGTGTCTGCACCCAGTCTTCATGACTTATTCTCTCTCTATTTGTGTGGTCCATCCATCCTTCCCTATCTATACCATGTTGCTAGTTAACTCCCCTATTAAACAGAGCAAAGTCATTTCAACTTTGTGAACCTATTTTTGTTGTATATTCATTTTAGATATTTTTACTTTTACTATTTACACATTTTCAACTTCATTGTGAGTTTGTAGCAATACTGAGTCCATGAAATTTTGGACAAACAAATTTATAGCAAAATACTAATATAGGCCTGTAATATCTAACAGTGTCTCCACTTTCCTTATTCTATTCATTTAAATCTAATTATGAAGGTACCAAAGCAAATATTGGGTTTATTTAATGCCAGACAAACAAGTCTCATTGCAGAACAGTCATAGCATAATAGTTAGAGTCTAATGTCTTTGCATGTTTTCTTTTTTACTATATTTTAGCCTTTGAACTGCTTTTATAATAAAGGATCAAAAATAGTATCTTTAGATCTTTTTAAGTCTTAAATACCGTGTATTATACACCTGTCAGTACAGAGGATTCCATGAGTACATTTTTTTTGACAAGCAAAAAACAAAAATATAGGAAATACATTTAGCTTTGAAATCAGATTTTCAAGGAAGCAAATTCTTGAAATTGCACAGAGGTGAAAATTTACCTCACTGCAGAATAAGTAGCCATCCAAAAACTTACTGAGTTAATCTGAGACAATTTTGAGTTTTATAAGTATTCAAAATCAATAAATGTATTAATGTGAATGCCACAAAAAGTCTTAGAAAAGCCTGTTAAGAAAAAACACACAAAAATATTCAAACCCAAACAGGAATATAAAGAATTAATCTCAGCAATATTGTCCAAGATTACATAAAACAGTCTAAGATTATCAAACTCTTAACTTAATACATCCAGTAACCTTAAATAATTCACAAAATAATAAAAATAGTAAAAAAGTTAGTTGAGCTTCAGTACTAGAATTAAGAAGAGTCAAGAAAGCAATTGTAACATAAAGGGTGTACTCCTATTTGTATAACACATGTTAAACAGTTGGGCATCATGTAACTGGATCACACCCAAGGACTGGATAGATATGGTTACTGTTGTTTTAGAGGCTGGGCAACTTTTACAGTGAAAAACATAGTGGCAGGAGGAGGCTAAAACAATAAAATAAAGTAGAGCCAAAGGTATAGAAATCTCCCAAGACCAACTTCTTGGGAAAGAAGAATATGCTGATACAGAAAGGCAATACTTTCTGAATTTATGCCGCAAGGCAGCACTAAATGCTTGAGATCAGATTTACAAAAAAGAAAAAGAAAACTGAATCTTTCACAAAAGTAATTCAAAGACTAAAAGAAACTTTTACAGACTTTTTGCAGAGATTATCTGCAGTGGTAAACAGAATAGTACTGGATTTAGAAGCTAGAAAAATAATAATTCAATTGCTGGCTTTTGAGAATGCTAAATGTAATTATAAAAAAAATAATAAACCAATAAAAGCAAGGTCTACCCTAACCCTAACCCTAACCCTAACCTTTGGAGGATTGAGTTGTGAGACAATCTACAGCTTTATGATTGTGATGATAACTAGGTAGAGAGGTTATTTCTAGAGGTAAAAGAAAAAGTTAAAATATTAAATGTTATAATAGTGGAAGGCAAAGTCACATAAAAAGAGATTTTAAACAAGGTGTTCCCAAAACAGTGTTTTTGTTAGGAATAATCTCAAGAGAACTCCCTTCTTTTCTGCTATTTCCTTCTATATAACACACATTAGATCCCATATGGGTCTGCCAGGTTCTTTAGCATAAGGTTATGATGCAATTGATAAATTGTTAATAGGAAATGTGCTAGAGACTCAGAGTTTCATAAAAATATCACCTATAGGAATACTTGATTCATTCTTGAGGGAGGGGGGACAAAACTGGATCTGCCAGGAGTGGAGACTGAACTAAGCTTTATTGGATCAGTGCGACCATGGGACTGTCTGCAGCCTGCCCAGGGAGGGGATGGGAAGTTGTGGAGAAAGAAAAAATGACCTGATGTGGAGGGAGGGGGAAGGGACCTTGAATGGGGATATACAGGGATAGGAAAAAAAATCCAGAGGGAAAGCTGAACACAAAGTAATTTTATGTGTAGCAAATTATTTGCATTATCACCCTTGATAAGTCATGCTTATGATTTTTATAGTTATTGTTAACTTATCAGCATTTTA
This sequence comes from Sigmodon hispidus, assembly GCA_004025045.1. NCBI lineage: Eukaryota > Metazoa > Chordata > Mammalia > Rodentia > Cricetidae > Sigmodon > Sigmodon hispidus. The sequence goes on along the minus strand of PVIH01009493.1, from coordinate 70,136 downwards.
AATTCAATTTACTGATTTTCTTGATAAATACAAAATAAAAAAGAATGTTAAAAATATGATATTTTAAAAAAAATCACATTAATAGCAAAGAATTAAAAATAAGATTTCTCTATCACTTGGCAAGAAGCTAAAGAAATTGTAAAATGATGTCCCACCTGTTCTTTTTATAACCTAGCTCCACTGCTAGCAGGAAGTAATCCTAAAACTATTCATAGAAATGAACTCTGGCAGATGGATGTACTTCATTTTACAGAATTTGGAAAATTAAGATATGTACATTGCACAATAGATACATTTTCAGGATTTAAATGGGCAACTGCTTTGAATTAAGAAAATGCTGATTTTATAATCACACATTTGCTAGAAGTTATGGCTATCACAGGAACACCTGTACAAATTAAGACTGACAGTGCTCTCGCATATGTCTCTAGTAAAACGGAACATTTTTTTTGCTTATTATAATATTAAAACATAGTACATGAATACCACACAATCATATAGAACAAGCAGGTCACAAAGAGATCAAATCAAACTCTAAAAGATATGATAGACAAACAGAAAGGAATAACAAAGACCCCTAGAAATAGACTACACAGTGCTTTATTAACTTTGAATTTTCTCAGTGCTAATGAGAAAGGAACAACAGCTACTGAAAGGCATTAAACTATAGACAAAACAGCTGGGCTAAATCAGCTTGTTTATTCCAAGATGTACTGACTTCAGAATGCAAGCCAGGCTATGTGCTACATTGGGGAAGGGGTTTTACTTTTTTTCCACAGGTGAAGAAAAGTTATGGATGCTATCAAGTGTCATTAGAGAACATACATCCAACATTGAATGGAGGTGAAGGCAGAGATTCATGGCTGAGCAACTTGTTGAGCTCCCAGTCCAGCTGGAGAGAGGGAGAGGAGAATCTATATGAACAAGGGGATAGGAATTATGAGGAGGAGTCCCATACACATGCCTGGCTGGAGCCCTGGGAAGCTGACTGAATCTAGAATAGCCACTGGGGAATCATCAGGAAAAGGAGCTAGACCCTCCAAGGATAGGGTCTGTCGAATGGCACAGGCAGTATGTGGAGCCTCATGGGGTGGGTCAGACTCTCTTCCTGTGCATTGCCTGCCCCCTTCTGCCCATTCCCTGCATAGGAGTGCCTAACTCAGTCCTGATATTAGGATGAGGGATTTGGACCTGCTTTGAGTGGAAGTGCCAGGCTGAGCTGACCCACCATATTACTTCTTCCCTTTTGAGGGAGGGGCTGTGGGGATGGGTTGGGGGAGACTGAGGGAGGGCTGGGAGGGGTTGGGCGGGGGAAAGGGGGGTGAGCAGGAGGATGCATGGGAAAAAAGGCCTTTTTAAACAACAACAACAAAAGAGCTTTTGCAAAGGACCTGGGTTTGGTTCTCTGCAACCACAGTTGCCTATAACTCTTAATCAGTTAACCCCCACCCTCTTTTGATGGTATTACATGAATATAGTAAACATACAGACAAGTAGACAAACACACAGATGCACAAATAAAACAAAGATAAAATACAATATAATAAAGAAGTTAAAATGTATGTAAAAAACATTCACAGCGAAACCCTAAAAACTGTTTCTTCTTGTTTTGTAATTATACAATAAACTTTACCACAAACTCCTTATTCAGCTCTAATTATCAACTTTTCCCTTGCCTTCTGCCCTCTATTCTCTAAAAATTAAATGAACTATCCTTTTACTCCAACTTTCCGTTAACATCAATTAAAAAATTTAACATTGGAATACAATTACTTCATTTTTTTCTCTTCCCTACTCTCTGAAACCTTCCAATATGTGTCCATGGAAGCATACTTACTCTCTTTCAACTTTACATTTTACAGGAGATTAGATGTGGAACTTGTCTTTCTGTGCCTGGATTACTTCCTTCACCATAAAACACTCTCCACTTTCATACACAGTACAAAGTGAGATTAAATTTGAATGACAGCACAGCACTCTATCATATGGATGAAGCATAGCTTCTTTATCTGTCAATAATAGTACATGCTAAGGGTAGTTTGTCTTCTAGGATAGCAATAATCCCACATACCTTTCTACAGGCACCAGCTTGTGATCAGAAACTGTGGGATTCTGCCTAGCTTTTGGCAGAATAACCATGAAGAGATAACTGGCAGGCATTTATAATACAACCGGTTACCATTTGCTATTTCTTTCTCCACAAAGGATGATTGTATTAAATTGTACTTCCTGGCTTTGGTGCCTGAGTAGTGTGTTAAGCCCTGTAGGGAGTCTATTCTTCACCAAGACACTATTCAGACATATTGTTTTAGTTTTGTAGCCACAAGAAAGATGCCAGTGATGTGAGGTATGCCTGTCCCATGGCTGCACAGGTTAGTTGCACATGACACAGTGGCAGTTCTAGAGGCTCCATTTGTGTGCTCTGACCTAAGCATCAGTCCTTGCCTGTTTTATCTCACTGAATTGTAGCAAACATTGAGACCAATGCAAGATTCTCTGCTAATTCCACACAACAGGGACAGTCTTACTTTCATTTAAGGTCACACAGTGTGGTGAAGGATAGTGTTGACAGTACATAGCTGGCAGGTTAAATGTCTTTCCAGAAGGCCAAATGCAGACACGCAAAGGAAATGGGGCAATGGAGTGTTATCACAATTGGCTCAGGCCTGGTTTAGAGGTCAAAACATTGACCTTTTCCTTCTTTGAAAAGTATCCACTGTTCCTGTCTAATTGTAGAAAAACAGATAAAACAGAGACAAGCTTTGGTTCTTACATTTTTGAGTGTAACTTTTCCTTTTATTATACTAAATTTGGGCACTATAGATTCACACATGGTTTTCTTAGTTTTTGAACTTGGTTTAAGAATATCTGCTCAACCGTTCCCTCCAGAGGAACATCTGACTCAGTCTTGAAACTGGGATGAGAAAATTGGACTTGCCTGGAGTGGATAATGAATTAAGCCACCTTGGAACCTCCTGACATTTCTAGGGAGGAGATGAAGGGATGGGGAGAAAAGAGAGTGACTAGGAGGGGCAGGAGGGGAAGGGAGTTTGAACAAGGTGATATGTGGATAAAGAAATTAGACTTTATTCTATAAAAGTAAAAAATAAAAATAAATAATAAATAATTATAAAAGAAAGAATATCTGCTCAAGTAGTGTATCTGTGGGAATATGACCACTGGGAGGATCTTATTCATCACACTTTGAAAAGCTGTTTGAATAAGTGACAAAAATAAATCATAGTAGCACAGATTCATAAAACAATATTAATAATTAAAAATATAAAAATACACCCAATTAAGAACATACCTATGACATAGCTGGTCAAGTTTTTCTTTTTTAAAATGTTGAATTCAAGTTTCTCTACAGGTTACAGCAAAGTAGATACTTATGACACTGGAAATACAATTATTTTCTTTATTTTAGTTGTCAGAGTCTACCATATCAAATGTTCTTTTTCTACAGAAAGACGTTCTCATGAATGCTACTTCCTTGAAAGTACGGGTAAACATGAAGACTGACTGTTTAGAACTGGCATGGCATGCTCCCATAATATCTGCTTTGCACACTCTTCCATACCACTTCATTGTGTCATTTCAGCATGGAGGGGAGGTTTGCTCTGGTTGATCATGTAATATGTCATTGCTTATGTGACCTAGGAGAGTGAGCAAGAGTTTCTGTAGTCCTCCTGGTCCTCACTGGTCAGGTTCAAAACACATTGTTGACTTCCCTAATCAAAGTAGGGAAATTCATTATATGATTTCCTGTGGTAATAGGTGTCATATGCATTATAAAAGTGCATCTTCATCCCACCCCTGCTGCTGAACACCTGCTGGTTCACCTGAAATTATAGTGTGGAATGGAAAAGCTTGCTCTTCTTTTATTTTTTTTTTCTAATTCTTTTGCAAAATTAAAAAAAATCATTGTGACATTTGTTTTTAACTATTTATACCTTTATATATTTGTCCTAGAAGAAAACTTTATTTCTGCCTAATTGATAAAATAATAATATTGAGTCCAGGCTTATTTAATAAATATTTGTATTTTTTTTTTAAAAAAAGAACTTCAGTGTTGTGAAGAGGCTACTGTGTCCTAATCCTAGAGCCAATGGTCTCAGACCATTTTACCTTTCATTTTAGTGATTTTTCTCCCAACTTTCTATATGACCTTGTGACTATTAGTTAATCTTTTTGAGTATATAAATAGATCTCTAGCTTCTATCAATCAAAATTCTAAGAATGTGAAATAGTATCTAAGGTCTATACCTAAGATTTTTCCACATTGTATCATCACTTTACTGCTGTGGTTCTATGATCTTGTACATTGTAAATATTTGTCACTCCTATTGTTTAAAAAAACTGTAATTGGTCAAGTAGCTAGACAGGAAATGTAAGCAGGGCTGTCAAACTAGGAGAATTTTGGGAAGAAGAGCAAAACAGAGACTCCATCAGATGCTGAGAAAAGATGAAAATGCTGCTCTGAGAAAAGATACCAACACATGGGGCTAAACAAGATAAGAATCATGGGTTTAAGTATAAGAGCTGGCAAATAATAAGCCAAAACTATAGACCAAACAGCTTGTAATTAATATAAGCCTCTGTATGCTTATTTGGAAATAAATGGCTTTTAGATATGTGGGTTTACCCGTATGAGCCTTCATCCTAGACTGGGCCAGAAACTTCCCTCTACACCTTACCTAATGCTTATATAGATAAATTTGAAGAAGGCTTTTGTTTATGTTTTTTTGAAATTGTTCCCATGTTGGAATAAAGTATTAGAGAAAACATTATTTCAGTTTTCTCAGTCATGGTATCTCATATTTGGCTTCAAAATATTTTTACTCTTTATTCCTTTGAGTGAGAGCTATTTCTTAAACACAGAAGAGGGCCTATTTCAGAAGAGATAGATACTGGAAGTCAGCATAGTAAAGACAGGGGGTTTATAAAGTCACAGTCATGATATACCTAAATAAAATGGCATTATGAAATCTCTTCAATTGTATAATGAAAATACACTAATAAATTTCATAAAAATACCAAAATACTTTAAAATTTTATGTGATGCAATAAAAGAACAGATAAACTAAAACAAAAAATGTAATAATAAGGTCAATACAAAGTAATCCCAAGGAACAATTCAGTTTTGATAGAATTACAGTGATGGATTATAGTCTTTGAATCACCAACACATCTTTTCCTTAAAAAAAAAAAAAAAAAAGCAAAATGTAGACTAGTTAAGCTCAGAGGCCCATCTCTCTTGAAGTTTTTTTTTTTTAATTACTGTATTTTATAAAAAGGAAATTGGTCCAATGCATTATGCTGACTTGCAAATGTGCCAGAACAAGTATCACTCTGGCTATGAAAAAAAGTCTACTGAGATTGTTTTAATTAAATGTATTTTTTGGGATTTTATAACAAAACAAAATTTCTTGGGCAACCAATTATTGCTTACTTTGTTGTTAAATAATGAAGATAACCACGACTTTGGGTTGTTGAACTTTATCTTAGCTCCCTTTGTAGCTATTGTTTGTTATCTTTAATCAAGATTACAAAATTTGAACAAACTTTTTTTTTTTTCCTTTGTGTTCATCTTTCCCTCTGAATTTTTTTTTCATCCCTGTATATCCTTATTCAAGGTCTCTTTTGAACAAACTTTTTTGACTTCTTGTTAAAACAATGATGACATAATTAACTAGATTCATGTTTACTGTGAATGTTGGTGATTATGATCAGTATGATCAGTGCATAGTCATTAAATTTTGATTATATAATTAAACTGAGTGCTCTTATTCAGGGAATGAGGCAAAATACAAGCAGTGTGGTTTAGTTAGAAATGTTCCCTCAGGCTCAGGCATTTGAATACTTGGTGCCCTCTTGGTGGTGCTGTTTGTGGAGGTTTAGGTCATATCAATCATTGTTTCGTCTCTATAGACAATTGTACCCATCCAGCTTTACATCTGCACCAGTGGCATGAATTCTAATATAAAGATTATTAAAGAGAGATTTAAGAATCTATGGGAAAGCCAGGGACATCATATGCACATTAGATAATCACTTTGATTTCTAAATTCTTCCAGCTATGAGCTGTGGGATATTGACTGTTTTTTCTGTTCCACTAACTTTAGAAAAAAATATTTCATGGTTTAACTATGCAACACTGGCAAACTACCAACTTTGTTTAACTAAAAGCTTAACATATATTTTCTGATTCAATATGTGTGACTGATGTTTTGTTATCTTAATTTTATAAATGGCCAAAAGTGAAATAAGAAGCTATAAAACTTTAATTATAGAGTAAAATATGTCCAAATGTTTAATTTAGCAGAGAAATATTTTAAATATGCATGACTGTGGTGGCACATAAAATATTTTTAGTCCATGGGACAATGTAGCACAAGAATTGCCAGCTTGTGGTCAGCCTAAGCTACATAGTAAGCCTTTGTTAAAAAATATATTTCACAGAATATAAAAACTATCTAAAAGTTGTATTTTTATCTGGTCACTACTCTGAGAATGTAAAGGTTGAGGAGTTGTTGACCATCTCAAAATTAATCTATTGATTCTCAAAAATAGTTGTACATTATGAATATGCTTATTTTTATTAGCACCATTCAGACACCAATTATAACATTAAACTAGAAATTCAAGTAGATACCCTGTAAAGTAGGACATGAGTAAAGAACACTTTATTTTCTCTCTATCAAAAGGACAAAGTCTACTTGAGAAAGATAGAGATTAAAGGTTATCTGATTAATCAGTCAATGAAGTTTCATAGAGTAACATGTTGATTCAGCAGGTAGTATTTAAAAAAAGCTCCATGCTTGCTGATCACAGCTGTGTCAGTGAGAAGGGTCTCCATGGATCCACTTGTGATTTTGGTGCTCAGTCTGTCCTGTCTGCTTCTCCTCTCAATCTGGAGACAGAGCTCTGAGAGAAGGAAGCTCCCTCCTGGCCCCACTCCTCTTCCAATTATTGGAAATTTCCTCCAAATAGATGTGAAGGACTTCAGCCAATCCTTAACTAATGTAAGTATTCTTTGTGCTCCTCCAATGCCTTAGTAAGCAATATAGATTGAAAGCTACTTTAAATGAAAATCTAATATTAGAGGCAATGTTGTTATAAATAATCATAAAGTCAAAACTCTTGCCAAGTATTGTGTACCTCATAAATTTTACAAATGGCCCTTGTCAAGGATTCAGCAATGAAAGAAGTTCCAGGTAAATGGATGTTTACATCATTGCCTTTTATAAAAAAGGAAAAAAAATCACACAAAATTTCAAGATTGGTGATCTTTTTTTTCTTAAAACAAAACCAGTTTTTAAATTGTTTTTGGTTGATGGTCAATAGTGAGTAATATTTTATCATTGAGTCAGGTAGAATTTTAGACATACTTTTTTACTGAAGTAATCTATTTGATGTTGGGCTGTAAAGAACTAACTGATACCTAATTTACCTAAATATCTATGTACATGTAATAACAAGAGACTTTCAAGAAAGAAGCCAAGCTTTTAGCATATTTGGTGATATCAATATATATTTTTAATTTTTCAAAACCCAAATCTGGAGCTAAGAATGTTGCCAGAGAAGGAATTGGTTTCAGGAAATACTTCATACCTATGGTGTGCATACAGCTTCTTTGGTGCCCACTCTCTGTGTTTGAAGTAGCAGTTTGTCAAATCTGCACTGTTCAACAGAATCATTTCTGGTAACTTACACATCTACATTTCCAAACTAAGTGGTATAGCATCATTTTGTCCATTACATTGGTTTACCTTTTTTGTGAATATTTTGTCTATTTTTTTATCAGTACAACTCTATAATATATTAGGAAGTCAGGTATTATTATACCTCTAACAGCAGTTTTATCTCATAGGGGTACCTTGACTATTATTTGTCCTCTGTGGTCCCATGTAAAGTCCTCTGTTGTTTTTCTAATTCTTTAAATATGTCATCAGAAGTTTGATGTATAGCATTAAATCTGTAAATATAGTAGTATGGGCTAAGTAGTATGTGTATTTCCTTCCTTTCTGTTTCTTCTCTGGTCCTCTGGATCGAGTGGTCGGTGGTTCTGTAGAGGGTCTCCTCACCTGTAGGCTGGATTTCTGTAGGTCAGAATAAAATACCCTTTGTTCCAATACAGTGCTTCAGTCTGAGTTGGGAGACTGTGTCATGGTGTGTAGAATGGGAGGTGTGATTGTGTGTACATTGTGAAGACACTGAGAGCAGGGACAGTCAGCAGGCAGGTGGGTGGCCTACTTGAAGTTTTGGTGGTCAACATCTTGCTGAAAGTTTTACATGAAACTTTATTGTAATCTTTGTGTAACAACTACCCAAGCCCTGAGTAATTATATAGTTCCTTGTAGGTGATCAATAACTGAAAAATAATGCGATATCAATGCACTTCAGAATCACATGAGGCTGAGTTTTGCCTGAATAAAACCTATCAAAATATTAAATACAATGAGTGATAATATGAGTGAATGATGTTGACTCCATGGAGATTAATATGATCTTTTTGCTAGCATTTACCTTTTTCTTTCCTGTTTCTAGTTCTCTAAAGTCTATGGCCCTGTGTTCACCCTGTACTTGGGCATGAAGCCCACTGTGGTGTTGCATGGGTATGAAGCAGTGAAGGAAGCTCTGATTGATCATGGGGAGGAGTTTGCTGGAAGAGGAAGCTTCCCAGTGGGTGAAAGAGTTAACAAAGGCCTTGGTAAGTAAGTGTACATGCTCCTATGAGTGCTGCACAGTGTTTAGAGTGGAGGCAAATCCTGAAAGAGGGGTTGAACTTCTCTTAAGGCACAGACTGGACCTCTCTATCGTTTCCATCCATCAGATTTCTCATCTGTTTCTTGAATTTATTTTTAGTGTTTTACCATTTCTTTAGGCATTCTTTTTAGCAATGGGAATATATGGAAAGAGATAAGGCGCTTTTCACTCATGACTCTGCGGAATTTGGGCATGGGCAAAAGGAACATTGAGGATCGAGTTCAAGAGGAAGCACAGTGCCTTGTGGAGGAACTGAGGAAAACTAAAGGTAAGTTTAGGTTTGTACATTTATATCTTAGTCTAAGTATGTTTATAAGCCATGTTGATCATATTTTATCTAAAATTTTTCTTTGTTTTCAAATCTGAAGCAATGAATATAGGTTTTCTGTCAATTTTCTGCTGAGTTATAGAACTATGCATTTCCCTTAGCACAGGTGTGATTTATCTTTTTGGATTGTATCACCATAGAATAAGTGCTATTGAAGGGTGAAAGATTCAGAGCAGAAGACATTTGTTTTCATTTTCTTGTGTTACTGTAGTTTGGACAAATTAACTGTGCAGTACAGGCATTCTTCTAGGCCAATGTTTGCAGTTATGGATAACAATAATTTAATTTACAGTTTTCTTTTTTTAGCTGAGTATAATAGAGTTTTCATCAATTATTGTGTCTGCTTATAAAATGTTATTAAAACTGTATTGATATTTGTCTAAAACTTGTTTGCTACATTTAGATGCTATTTAATGTGTTTTGATTTTGATAACTCACCAACTTCTCTGAGACACACCTCCTCTTTCCTATCTACCTAACTACCACTTACCTGTGTATCTCTCCTGTCTCTATTTAATACCCATCAAACCTGAGTAATAGTTGATATACCTGATTTTTAACTACAATATTTATTAGTACTTTCAGAATTTTCTACTTCTTAAAAAATGTTTTAATTATAATATAATTATTTAATTTCTCCCTTCTCTACCTGTATTCTTTTCCAGATAGCCTGCCTTGTCCCCTTTTCAGGTCTTTTACACTCTCAAGTTGATAGCAACTTTTTTCTATTATTATTATATATATGTAAGTACATGCACACATACATACACAACATCTTGAGTAGTCTTTGTTGTTGATATGATATATATAATTTCAAAGCTGACAACTCTGCACTTGGAAATCCAGTAGAAGGGTTTAACCTTTGGAGAGGATAATCTTACCTCAGCAGTCACTAGTTTTCAGTTTCCTGTCTAGGTGAATGGCTCTGTGAAAAGTTTCCCTACCTACATTAGCATATCTACTGTTCAGTCACATGACTCAGTACCTTTTATCAGCAGCATTTCTTCTGCATCTCCTGGCTGCTCTGGTGACTCTATGGCATCTGTCTCTTTTCTTCCTGTACCCAAAGTTTCTAAGTCTGCTAGCTCTGCCCACACTTTCTATCTGCCTTTAGCCAGTCAGTGTTTTTATTAAACTAGTTGGAAGGGCAAATATTTACAAGGTACCATAATCCCACTACACTCCATTTTTTTGTAACCATTTCTTTTTGTAAGTTTTTCCCCGAAGACCAATTTGTGGTGTTGATATATTCTATTTGTGACCTTCCAGTAAAGTCTGGTTGTCTTATCAGGAGCTACACTATTAGACAAAATTGACCTTTTCTCTTTCAGAACCTAATAGCTGTCAATAATACCTCCATTAGGAGTAGAATATCATGTTCAGCTTCTATCTTCTTGCTAGAATTTTTCTAGCTTTGGCTTGCACAGGTTTAGTACATAATGTCACATATTCTATGAGTTCATATGTGTACCTGCCTTGCCATTTTCTAGAAACATCATTTTCTTGTAGATAGTCAACCCCTCTACCTCTTACACTTCTTTTGCTGCCTCTTCACTATCCTGGAGTTTTTTAAGATAAGGGTGCAGTACATAATTTATATTTAGGAATAAACATTTTACAGTCTCTTAATCTTTGATCCTTTACTTTTTGTAGCCTCTGTGTCCATTATTATCTATTGCAAAAAGAAGCTTCTCCCACAGTGGTTGAGAATTATTTTGTATGCATAAGTCATACATTCAGGATTATGTTTGATTTACTAGGGGCTACATTCTTAAAGAAAACTGACTCATTTTTTCTAGTGAGCTAAGTAAAGCCTGCAGCTTTTTGACTATTGCTGGGACTATGTGCCCATTTCCCCTCTCCCTACCATGACTCGGTCTGTCTTAAACTTACATGAGTCTTGTAAATGATGTCACAACTGCTGTAAGTTGACATGTGCAATTATCTTGATGTGTTCAGGAGGTACTGTTTCCTTTTAGTCACTCACCACCTTTGCTTCTTCAGACCCCTCTTCTATAATGACCCCTAGCCTTAGCAAGAAGCAAAGAGATATAGATATCCCATTTATGATTGAGCATACCATAGTGTATTTTTGCTCTGTGACTTGAGTAGCAATGGAACTCTGTGTTATTCATCATCTATTGTAAATAGCTTTTCTGATATGGGTTGAGAGATGATGCATCAATCAGTAAGTACCATGATAATTTATTTGGAGTTGATGAATACTATGCCTATTTAGCAGAGTGATAGTAGTAGTTTCTCCCCCAAAGTTGATGATATGTCTAAGCACAGGGCCTTGACCTCATAATGATGACAAATATGGGATTTAGTTCATGGAACAGACCTTAAGTAAAAAATGTTGTTTATATCTTCCATGGTGCTCATGCTTACTGTGGCATCAGTTGATATATTTTGCCAGGCAAGTTTTTATTGTAACCTGAAGAGTTTACAGCTGAGAGATATTGATCATTGCTTTTCTCTCCTGGTAACCCATATAGCCTTCTCAAACATTATGAGAGCCAGCCTATATAAAATTTTAGAAATCTAAAATTAATAACTTAATGATGAAACCTAAAATATTAAAAAAACAAATAATATTTTAAAAAGTAGATAGGAAGAAGGCTGTGTGTGGTGATACATGATTTTAATTCTAGAGTTGAGGAGTCAGACAGGTAGATCTGTAAGTTGGAGGCCAGTCTGATCTACATAATAAATTCTTGGACAACCAGGACTATGCTTTTCTCAAAAAAGTAATAGGAAATAAATAAGAAAAATCAAGCTGAAATAAATTAATGGTGTAAAAAATAAACAATAATGGAGAGAATTAATGGAGAGCTGTTTCTTTAAAATGATTCACCAGACTGAAGAAAAAAGTTCAGTAAAATTAATCAAAAGAAAGAAGCGTAACAAAAGGCTAAAACTACAGATGAAGTGGAGTCATTACAGCACAGCCCGATTTTATGTATGTATGTGTGTGTATACATATATATATATAGAGAGAGAGAGACAGAGACAGAGACAGTGACAGAGACAACAGAGATAGAGACACACAGAGATAGAGACAAAGAGAGACAGAGAAAGAGAAAGACAGGAAGGGAAGGAGGGAGGGAGAAACAGAGACAGACAGAGACAGAAAGGGGGTGAGGGTGAGATAGAGGAAGGGAGAAAGGAAAGAAAGAAAGAGACAGAGAAAGGGAGAGAAGGAGGGAGAAATGGAGAGAGTCAGGATTAGTCATGGTTTCTGGAGCACACTTTGTAGATCAGGCTGCCCTCATACTCTCAGAGATCCATCTTTCTCTGGCATCTGAGTGCTGGAATTAACAGTGTGTGCTATCACTGCCTACCCAAAAATTCAGACAATCGTAAGTAGGAACTAGAAAGTTTAATCCCACCAAAGTGAAAAGTCTAAATGAAATAGATACATGTCTAGATGTATATGGCCTGCCAAATCCATATCAAGATGAAAGAAATAGTTCAAGGAGACTTATATCATCCAATGTAATAGAAACAGTAATCAATAATTTTCAAATTACAATAGGCCAGGATCAAGTAGATCCAGCACATGATTCTGCTATACTCAAAAAGTATAGTCCTTAAATTTATTTGGTAAAATAGAACATGCTGAAATATTTTAAATACTTTTCTATGACATTGATATTACCCTCATACCAAAACTAGGCAAAGCATAAAAGAAAGAGGAAAAGGAAATGATAGAAAGGAAGGAAGATAGGTAAGAAGAAAGAAAATTATACACCAACATTTCTGATGAACATGCAAGAATTTTTCAATAAAATATTTGTAACCAAATTCATAATGCATCAAAAAGATTATTCACTGTAGTCTAAATGGATTCATCATAGAGCTTCAGAAATGGATCAACCTATGTAGTAAATTTATAAATATAAACAACAATATTTTTCTTACATGGACCTTATAATTTGGACTTAGTTCTAGTAAAACCAACATGACAGCACAAATCTGCAAAATGCACAAGGAAAAAACAAGGATAATATTTCTTAATTAAATTATGTCATTAATAAAAATGAACTACTTTTGTTAAATTTTTAACTGACTTTAGTTCGGTCTGTCATTTCTGCTCAAGGCCATTTTTTAGTGTGTGTGTGTGTGTGTGTGTGCATCACTTTTTTTGCTACTTACCGAAAAAGTTTTTATCCTAAAATATCTGATTAGCTATTTGATTTTGTTATTCCATCCCTCCTTTCTTCCTTCCTTTTTACTTTCTGTTCTTTATTCTTTTTTGTTCTTTCTCTCTTTCTTTTCTTTTTTCTTTCTTACTTTCTTTCTTACTTACTTTCTTTCTTTCTTTCCTCCTCCTTCACAATTATTAAGCCGCATTTATTTTACCCATTAAGTAAACCTAAATGGAATGCAACACACACAAGGACATAATTCCCCTGCTTCAGAAAACTCATTTGTTCAGAGAACTCCAGATTCTTCTTTTGTCTGAAAGAGACAACTTTTGATTGCAGAGATCTGTGAAGGGCTCATTGTCCTTGGATTTCTGTTTGTTTTTGTTAAATAAACACCCAAATTTGGCTGTCAGATATTGTATTTTTGACTGACCAGCCTCAGTATTTGTGCAGTCAATGTTCCCCTTCCATGTGGGGTAAGGCTAGCTGTCTGTAGTATTAAACAGATGCTTCTCAAGAATATTCTTTAAATAGCCTGGGCTGGAGAGAGTGATAAAAACATCTGTACTATTCTAGCTGTTGAGCTCACAATAGTATCTACCCCACAACACTTTTATGTTTAGAGAATGTTGACTTTGTCCTGTCTGGTGACTCACACCTGTAATCCAACACTCCTGGTGGCTAAAGTAAGAGGATTAAGTTCAAGGCCAGCCTGGACTACATAGAAAGACTCTATCTCAAGAAGACTTCGTTATACCACAAAAGCTTCAAAGACTGTGATTTTTCTCGTGGTCATAGTGGTAAAAAAGCAGAATGTGATAAATAAAATGGTAGAAGAATGAGTGAGTTTGAATAATTCAGATACACATGCATTAACTGAAAGGTAAAACAGAGAGGAAGAATTGCAGTGTTTGCATTAAGTTGTTAGCAAGACTTTATTATGCTAAAGTTCATTTTCAAGAAATGCATTGTGTATTGATACTAGAAGCAATAAGTGGCTTTTCTTTGCCTTGTCATGTACTTTGCAACCTTTGTTTTTCTTTTAAAATCATCCTGTGTGGTTTCAGAAGCCAAGACTTCTATTCATACTGAAACATTGACATGCTCCTTTGGTCAAACTTTTTATTGTCAATGGCAGGCTCTGAGAAAAAGATCATGAGTTGTTTTTGTTGTTGTTGTTGTTTATTTTTATTTATTCTTTTGCTAAGAAGAAATCTTTGTTTCCTTTATCCACCTGGATGAGGCAGGAAGTAGGCAGTAAAGCAATATACTTATATTGAAGCTCTTGAGTTCAACCCCTAAATATTTGAAGGATTTTCATCTTTCTAAATATTTGAAGTTTTTTCTTCCACATAAAGTAAAAGAACAATTGAAAATCAAATTTAACCTGTTAACTGCATATACACACACAAGAAAAGTCCAATTATTAATTATTCACTCTGTGGTCTAAATAGAACAGTTTCTGATAGCATAGAATATAATTATGTTCTTGTATATTTTAGTGATATTTTCCAATTGTTTCTAATTCTTCAGGTTCACCTTGTGACCCCACATTCATCTTGAGCTGTGCTCCATGCAATGTTATCTGCTCCATTATTTTCCAGAATCGTTTTGATTATAAAGATCAGGATTTTCTTATCTTTATGGAAAAAATAAATGAGAATGCCAGAATTCTGAGCTCCCCCTGGTTGCAGGTGAAGTCAAAATCTTTTCCTTCTGAGAGCATACATATAGTCTTTTATTCTCATAGGTCACATTCAATACGGACCAAGTGACATTACCATATACTGTGGTTCTGAACAACAAATTATGGAAAGAATATCTGGAAGGAAGGGCTAATCCTTTGCTATACAAATAGAAAATCTGAAAGGCAATGAGAGGTTGGCTTAAGCCTGTTTGGGTCCCTAGCCATTGACTTTCCAATTGATGTCCACAGAACTATTCTTATAAAGTATCACGTTTACATCTAGAAGTGTGGACAGCTGTTCACATGACATTCTAATATGTCTAATTCTTATCCTCTTTTTATTATTAAATAAAATTTCCCCATATTATTAGGCAGGAATATTTTAGTTAAAACTATTCTCTTAAAGGAGAAAGAATATTAATGGCAATGAAATCTGCCAGGAAACAGTAGGTTCAGTGTTTTTCTGTCAACTAGAATCCTAGTTGACAATATGATAGTTTGAAATGGGAAGATGAGTGGTTTAGTGCTGTGTGGCTTACACATATCTTTTCACAGTTGGCTTAGGCTTCACTGGCATCTTCTGAATTCTCCACAAAGAATGGCTTGATTTAGGCTGCCCAGAGCAACAAGGCACAGGCAATAGGGAACTACTATAGTGAGCAAATGTCTGTTACAGAAAAGACACACACTCTCTCTCTCTCTTATTTATTTGCCTTGATGTTTCCTGGAACTGGGAACTGGAACTACAGACAGTTGTGAGCCGACATGTAGGTGGTAGGAATTGAACCCTGGTCCTCTGGAAAAACAATCAGTGCTCTTAACCACAGAGCCATCTCTTCAAACCCTTGATACTGCCCTTTGTTTTACATATGGTGGCATCACTGGGGGAGAAATGCCCTCCTCTTTCACTTACAGTAGAAGGCTGGAGGTCTGGCTCTGAGATAATAGAAGTTGGAGAGCTTCCCTTGCCCTCATCAGCTGTAGAACTTAGGAGAGCAGACCCTGTGCCTTTTTTCAGCAATGCAGTAGAGCCCTGAGGTTGTGAGTATTGCAAAGCAGCTCTATTACTTGTCTATTATGTGACAATGTAGCTAAGGAAGAGATATTCCTGTACCCTTAACTATTTACTAACTGAGGTACATGAGGGAGCTGACCTTCCTCCTTACCAGCTGCAACAGTCAAGAAAGCAGGCCTGCTTCTAGACTGGGCAGTCCAATAGAGCTGAACCTGTTAGAATAGGGATACTTGAGCTGGCCCTGCACTAGTAAGCATGGAGTAGCTGGCCATTACTCCTCATCGGCCATGTGGTGTTAAAGGTAAGGGAAAGATGCTCTTCCCTGTTGTCCCTGCTATCTGAGGTTAGTGAGAATTTTTTAATTTCCTCTTAAATTTTACTTTACTTTTTTATTTTGTGGAGTAGGCTGAGGGTGGGCGTGAGAGAATGGAGAGGTGGATGGCTTCGAGATGCATGTTTTGAGAAACATAATAAATTAAAAAACAAAGCAAAATGACTATATATGTATACATATATATATATATGGCACACACATGTATGCATGCATTCATAATCCCCACACACACAGAATTAAAACTTACACCATACCTCGTAACAAAATAATTCTTCATCTGATTTTGTAGGTCTGCAATAATTTTCCTTCACTACTTGACTATTGTCCAGGAAGTCATCGGAAAATATTTAAAAATGTTGATTTTATCAGAAGTTACCTTTTGGAGAAAATAAAAGAACATCAAGAATCATTGAATGTTGCAAACCCTCGAGACTTTATTGACTATTATCTAATTAAACAAAACCAGGTAAAATGTTAATATTAACTTATTTTCTTGCATCAGCATTTTAGAATTTATTGAACACTAAAATCTTTGTCAGAGCTGGATTAAGTTAGAATTATTTGAATGGAAACACCTTGGACTGATACCTTGGATCCTACTCCCCCTAGAGGAACACCTGACTCAGTCTTGACAATGGGGGGAGAAAACTGGATTTGCCAGGAGTGGAGGCTAAACTAAGCAATATTGGAACCTTGGGACCTTGGGAATGCCTGCCCATGGAGGGGATGGGCAGATGTGGAGAAGAATGACCTGATGTGGTGGGATGGGGAAGGGACCTTGATTAAGGATATACAGGGATAGAAAATGTGACATTTTTATTCATAATAAAAAGAAAACAAATTTAGTATTTATTATGTGATAGGATGTACCATATGGCCACTGATAACATAAGGGAAATTTATTAACTGGAGCACATTGTTCATGTTTTTAAAGTGTAGTTGAGAAGAAAAAAAATAAAGGGCTTGTAAGATGAAAACTTTTTTCTTTCTTTTTTATTATGAATAAAGTAGTCACATTTTCTATCCCTGTATATTCTTAATTAAGGACCCTTCCCTATCCCACCACTTCAGGTCATTCTTTCTTCTCCACATCTCCCCATCCCCTCCATGGGCAGGAGATCCCAAGGTCCCAAAGTCCCAATATTGCTTGCTTAGTTAAGCCTCCACTCCTGGGGAATCCAGTATTCTCCCCTCAATATCAAGACTGAGTTAGGTGTTCTTCTAGGGAGAGTGGGATCCAAGGAGTCAGTTCAAGGTGTTTCAGATCCTAAACTGTTCAGTAGTTGTGGTTTGCAGCTTGGGCATGCTTTTCTTTTCCTTTTTAAATTTTTTTTAATATATTTTTTGTTTAGAGTCCAATAATGAGTAAGTACATCACCTGCTTATCTTTCTGGGTTTGTGATACCTCGCTCAGGAGGATATTCTTCAAAACCATCCATTTGCGTGCAAATTTTAGGATATCATTTTATCTTACTGCTAAGTGTCCATTGTGTAGATGTAGCACAGTTTGTTAATCCACACTTCAGTTGAGGGGCATCTAGGTGGTTTGCAGGGTCTCGCTATTACAAATAATGCTGCTATGAATATAGTTGAGCTAATGCCATTGGAGTGCGACTGTGCACGTTTAGGGTATACACCTAGAGGTGGTGTTGCTGGGTCCTTGGGGAGATTGATTCCCAAATTTCTGAGAAACCACCAACTGAATACCAGAGTGGCTGAACAAGCTTACACTCTCACCAACAATGGAGGAGTGATCCCCTTGCTCCACACCCTCTCCATCATAGGCTGTCATCTGTGTCTTTTATCTTAGCCAATCTGTCAGGTGTCAGGTGGTACCTCAAAGTAGTTTTGATTCGCATTTTTCTGATGGCTAAAGCTGTTGAGCACTTTATCAAGTGCCTTTCAGCCATTCTTCTGCTGAGAATTCCCTTTTTCCTTCTGAACCCCATTTTTTTGGTTGGGTTATTCAAGGTTTTGGGCTCTAGATTCGTGAGTTCTTTATATATCTTAGAGATCAATCCTCTATCACTTGTGGGGTTGGTGAAAATCTTTTCCCATTCTGTAGGCTGTTGTTTTGTCCTATTGACAGTGTCCTTGGCTTTAGAAGCTTCTCAGTTTCAGGAGATCCCACTTATTGATTCTTGATCTTAGTGTCTATGCTACAGGTGTTATATTTAGGAAGTGGTCGCCTGTGCCAGTTGGTAGAAGTGTATTTCAAATTTTGTTTTCTATCAAGTTCAGAGTGGCTGGGTTTATGTGGAGATATTTGATCCACTTGGTTTTGAGTTTTGTACAGGGTGACAGGCTTGGATCTATTTGCATTTTTCTACACACTACCATCGAGCTATACCAACACCATTCGTTAAAGATACTATCTTTTTTCCATTGAATATTTTGGGCTTCTTTGTCAAAGATCAGGTATTCATAGGTATTTGGGTTAATGTCTGGATCCTCAAATCTGTTCCATTGATCCACAAGTCTGTTTTTATGCCAGTACCAGGCTGTTTTTATTACTGTAGCTCTATAGTATAGCTTGAAGTCAAGGATGGTGATACCTCCTGAGGTTCTTTTGTTGAGTAAAATTATTTTGGCAATCCTGGATTTCCTGTTATTCCAAATGAAATTGAGTATTGTTCTTTCAAGGTCCAAAAAATAGGAAGACTTGGATTTCTTTCTTAATTTTTTTCCTTGACCCTGAGGTGGTTCAGCTAAGTGATGTTTAGTTTCCATGAGTTGGTAGGCTTTCTTTGATTTTTGATGTTTTTGAACTCTAACTTTAGGCCCTGGTGGTTAGATATGATACAAGGGAATATTTTCATTTTTTGTATCTTTTGATATTTGCTTTCTGAGCAATTATGTGGTCAATTTTAAAGAAAGTTCCATGAGGAGCTGAGAAATATGTATATTCCTTTGCATTTGGGTGGAAGCTTCTATAGATATCTATTAAATCCATTTGCATCAAAACCTCTGTTACACTCCTTATTTCTCTGTTGAGTCTCTGTCTGGTTGACCTATGCATGGGTTAGAGTTAGGGTTAGGGTTAGGGTATTGAAGTCTCCCACTAATAGGGTGTGAGAATTGATGTGGGATTTGAGCTTTAGCATTTTTTTTTTTTACATAGGTAGGTGCCCTTATATTAGGGACATAAATACTTAGGATTGAAATCTCCTCTTGATCAATTTTTCCTGTGATGAATAAGTAATGATCAACCTGATCCCTTTTAATTGCTTTTATCTGAAAGTCTACTTTGTTAGATATTAGGATATTAGGATGGCAACCCCAGCTTGTTTCTTATAACCATTTGACTGGAAAATCTTTTCTGAACCCTTTACTCTGAGCCTGTGTCTCTCTTTGTCGTTGGGGTGTGTTTCTTGTAGGCAACAGAAGGATGGCTTCTGTTGTTGTATCCATCTTGTTAGTGTGTATCTTTTTATAGGTGAATTGTGTCCATTGGTATTAAGGGATATTAGTGACCACTGATTGATATTTCCTGCTATTTTTGGTGGTAACTTGTTTGTATTTCCTTTCTCTGGGTTATTCTTCTGTGGGATTATTGATTGTTGTGGCTTCATGGTTGTATCTGGGGTCCTTAGGTTGGAGTTTTCCTCTAATGCTTTCTGTAGTGCTGGATTGGTAGATAGGTATTATTTCAGTCTGAATTTGTCATGAAATATCTTTTTTACTCAACCTATGTTGATTGGTAATTTTACAGGGTATAGTATTTTAGTTTGGCAGCCATGTTTTTTAGTGTTTGGATAACTTCTGACCAAGTCCTTCTAGCTTTCATCATTTCCATTGACTAGTCAGGTGTTATTCTGATGGGTCTGTTTTTATATGTAAGTTGGCCCTTTTCTTTTGCAGCTCTTAAATTTTTCTTTGTTTTGCATGTTTTGTGGCTTGATTATTGTGTGGTGTGCTGACTTTTTTTTTTAGTCATAATTATTTGATATTCTGTAAGCTTCTTGTATCTTTATAAGCATTTCCATCTTCAAGTTAGGAAAGTTTTCTTCTATGAATTTATTGAATACATTATCTGTGTCTTTGAGCTGGTATTCCTCTTTTTCTTTTATTCCTATTATTCTCAAGTTAGTTCTTTTCATGTTGTCCCAGATTTCCCGAACATTTTGTGTTATGGCTTTTTTGGTTTTAGTATTTTCTTTGAATGATATATCTATTTTAGCTACTGAGTCTTCCACTTCAGAGATTTTTCTCTTCCATCTCTTGGATTCTGTTGGTTATGCTTGTATCTTTAGTTCCAGCTTTTTTCTTCAGATTTTCTATTTCCATCTTTGCCTCATTTTGTGCCTTTTTTATTGCTTCTATTTCAGTTTTTAGCTCCTGGCATGTTTCTTTCTTTTTTTTTAAAAAAAAAAAACCTTTTCTTGGTTTCCTTTCAAAAGATTGTTCATCTCTGCAATTTTTTATTTTCTTCTAATTTAAGGGAATTTTTCATATTTTCTTTGGGGGCTTCAATGATCATCATAAAGATATTTTTGGTGTTGCTTCCTTCTGCTTCCTCTTCGTTGCTCTATTCAGTTCTTGTCATTGTAGAACCACCACTTTCTTCTGGAGTTACCTTGTTGTTCTTTCTATTATTATATGTATTTTTGCACTGGTGTCTGTCCATGGTTTCAGTGGTTCACAATTAGGTGGCTCCTGTTAAGTTGTGGCAAGAGGGCTTGTGTGTCTCCTGTCGCCTCTGAGCAAGGGGTCTGCTCAATCTCTGACTCTGCTCTGGGAAGGGGTCTGAATTTCAAGTCCTCAGTCCTTCTCTGCTGATGCAGTTATGGGCAGGGTCGCCATGCAAGTTCCCTTGTTTTAGTAGCATCTGGAGGAGCTCCTCACCGCCAAATTTTATTCCTGTCTGCTTAGGAGTGTGTGGAGACATGCACCACAGACAGAACCTGCTCCTGGAACACGGCTTTTCCAGGCAGGATTTGGGATTCAGGTGCTGGGGCTTGTTGACCTCACCTCACCTCTGAGTCTGAGTCTGGATTTCAAAGTCCTCAGTCTTTCTCCTCCGGTGCAGTTGAAGGCAGGGTGGCCATGCAAGTTCCCTTCTTTTTATTAGCAGCTGGGGGAACCCCTCACAGGCAAACTCTATTCCTGTCTGCTAAGGAGTGTGTTTAGACCCGCACCACAGACAGAATCCCAAGATGGAAAACTTCTAATCAAGCAGAAAATAATCAGCTATGATAGCATTGTGAATATTGGCACCATAAATTCACATAGTGTGTGACTGGATTTCCTTGGGTTTAGTGGATTAAAATTGCTCTGGCCATATTGTTTACTTTAAGATGACAGACACTACATTCAATTTTAAAAAGGACTGAGTGGTGTATGGAGAGGCATGTGGTAGCAAAGAGTAGTTGTACAGAAGAGAGAGGTTTGAGTATAAGTTCAAGTAAATTTTCACCAAAGAGCTTAAAGATTGGTATGTATAGCCTATACAGCCAGCATGAAAACTACAGTGGCTTTATGTAGTTTATTTAAAAAACAAAATCCCATTAGATCCTCTTGGGACTTAGTAAAAACCAGTTGACTATAGATGTTTGGGTCTGGTTGTGTGTATGGATTCTCTTCCATTTTGCTAGCAGTACACTACCCTGAGTTCTTCATTACTACAACCACATAACAATTCTAAATATCTGGTATCTCAGGTGATGTTGCTGCTTTGTCAGACTATTATATCAAGTTTGTGGCTTCTAAATCTGTGAATTTGTAAGATATAGTTTACAAAGTCCACTGAATGTAAAGTGACATCTTAGAGCTATAACTGTGTTTCACTTTTTTTATGGTGGTAGAAAACACTGCAACTACCAGCTCCTTCTAGTTTGAAAGCATTCCGTTACTATGAAAATATATACCACACCCACTACCAATCACCCCTTCTCCTCACCCCTTCATTTTTAGAAGTATTTGGTGTGATTTCTGTATATATAGATTTGTTATGATGAATGGATCATCTGAACTGATTTAGTATTTGTGGCTTTTAATTTCTGCCTTCTTGACACTTGCACACAATTTTGCATTTTTGTCTAAGTTTGTCTTGTTTCAGTACTTCCTCCTTTCTTTGCAGCAAACTTTTTTTTGTGCATTAATATCACAATACACTTATTCCTCATACATGGATATTTGTGTTATTTCTTCCAGTGTATCCTCTAAACTACATATATGAACATATGTGGTCTTGCTTGTTCATAGTTTAGTTTTACTCCCTCTGTTTCTATCCCCCAAACTGGGGTTTTTGAATCAAATAATATATTCCTTTCAGTTTCTTTTTATGAACAACTGCTAAAAATTTATATTAATACACTATTTCATATCTGTGAAACCCCTTATTTTCCAAATACTTGTGAAAGTTGTAATTTTGAAACTTTATTATTTTTTTAAATTCGTTATGCAAAATTTTTCTTATTATGTACCAACCACAGTTACCCTTTTCTCTTTTCTTCCCACTTACCTCCCCAGCTTCACCTCACCTCAAAACCACCCACTCCTCAGAGAGGATTAGGCTTCCCATGGAGTGTGAACAAAGTCTGACATATCAAGTTGTAGGACCAAGCCCCTTGCTGTTGTATCAAGTCTGAATAAACAATTCCTATATAGGGAATGGGTTCCAAAATGTCAGCTCATGCACTAAGGATAAATCCTAATACCATTGCCAGAGAGGTCACAAACTGTCAAGGCCATGCAACTGTCATCCACATTCAGAGAGCCTAGTTCAGTCTCATGTAGGTTCTTCAGCTGTCATTTCAGACTCAAGGTGCTCTCACAGCTCCTGTCAGCTGTCTCTGTGGGTTTCCCCATCATGATCTTGATCCCTTTGCTCATATAATCCCTCTTCCTCTCTGGGAATGGACTTGGAGCATGGCCCAGTGCTTAGTTTTGAATCTCTGCATCTGCTTCCATCAATTGCTTTATGAAGGTTATATGATAACAATTAGGGTGATTATCATTTTGATTACAAAAGAAGATCAGATCAGAACCCTCTCCACTACTCCTTGAAGTCTTAGCTTGGGTCACCCTTGTGGATTCCTGGGAGTTTCCCTATTACCAGGTTTTACCTTAACCTTACAATTACTTCCTCTCTCTCTCTTTTTTAAAGATTTTATTTATTATGTATACAGTATACAGAAGAGAGCATCAGATATCATCTTAGATGATTATGAACCAGCATGTGGTTGCTGGGAATTGAACTCAGGACCTCTGGAAGAACAGTCAGTGTTCTCAACCTCTGAGCCATCTCTCCAACCCTACTTCCTCTCTTAATATGTCTATTTTGATTCTCTCTCTCTCTGTCTCCACTCCTATCCTCTATCCCATTTTTTCATGTTCAACCCCCCTACCACCACCTGCCGCCATATTCCAATTTACTCAGGAGATCTTATCTATTTACCCTTCCCAGGTGGATTCATGACTGTCTCTCCTAGGGTCCTCCTTTACCCCTGATTCCCCTTCTTCTAGATTCCCTCCAGCATAGGGTGTCATCATTGTTTTTTTTTTTTTTTTTTTAAATCTTTCAGTTCTGACAGCTGGTGTCTAAGAATTGATTTGCATTTCTCTTTTCCCATTTTGTAGGCATTTGGTTTGTCTTTTAGACTGGGTCGTTTGTGTTACAAAAACTCAGTTTCAGGAGGTTCCATTTATTAAATGTTGCTCTCATATCTGTGCTACTGGTATTATAATTAGGAAGTGGTTTTCTGTGCTAATGTGTTCAAGACTATTTCCCTCTTTCTTTTCTATCAGGTTCATCATAAATGAGTTTATGTTGATATCTTTGATCCAGTTGAACTTGAGTTTAACTCAGGGTAATAGATATCTATCTATTTGTATTCTTCTACATGCCACAATCCAGTTATGCAAGCATCATTTGTTAAATATGCTTTTTTTTCCATTTTTTGGTTTCTTTATTAAAAGTCAGGTGTTCATAGATGTGTGGATCATTGTTAGAATCCTCAATTTGATTTTATTAATCCATCTTCCTTTAATGCCAACAAACTGTTTAGTTTATTACTATAGCTCTATAGTACAGCTTGAAGTCAGGGATGGTGATGTCTTCAGAATTTCCTTTAATGTACAGTGTTATTTTGGTAATCTTGGGATTTTTGTTTTTGTTTTTCCATATGAATTTGAGTATTGTTCTTTTAAAGTTTGTGAAGAATTGTGTTGGGATTTTGATGGGGATTGCATTGAATTTGTAGATTGACTTTTATGTTTATTATGTTGATCCTACCTGTCCATGAATTTGAGAGATTTTTCCATTTTTTAATATCTTCTTTAGTTTCTTTCCTCAATGACTTAAAGTTCTTGTCACATAGGAGTTTCATTTGTCCAGTTAGAGTTACTCTAAGATATGTCATGTTATTTGTGGCTATTATAAAGGTTGCTGTTTTTTTGATTGAAACTTTATTATTAACATCAACACACAGTGTGTTTGAAATGGTACCTTGGGGAAGGTTTGGTGCATATTTTCTTAATAGTGAGAATGGATATCTTTTTAGTTGCTGTTTGTCTTTCTGTGTCTTTGGAGAATTTTTATTCAAATATTTTGTCTATTAGATTGTTCATATGTGGAGCTATAGAACTGTGTATTTATCTAGATACTAACCTTTTTATATAAATGACTTACATATAAATTCACATTCTGAAAGTTTTCATTTTCCCATTCATAATTCTGTCCTAATTGCATTATCATTTTTTTATGGATCAAGTCTGTTTCATTTAGATTTTGGAACTTTGTTTTAAAATTTATGAGTCCTAATTATCAGAAATGAGGCTTATCCCTATTTTACTCTTCCAGTATTGATGTGATAATGTCTTTCTATATGCTGAAAAATAAACTGTTTTGATGAGCACCATAATAGTAGACAGGAAATCAAAACATAGCTTAATAAAAAAGATAGAGTCAAACAGACACTGTTGATTAACCCCCCACACACACAAAACATGTAAGATACCACAGGTGAGCCACAGGCCACATGATAAGACAGATTAATAAAAATGGGTTTGTATCACAAATTGTCAACTGCCTTTCTCTGTCAATTGTAATGACTAGGTTCTCTTGGTTTTTTTTTGTTGTTGTTGTTGTTCTAATAATGTGATATATTGTGTTGATCAATTTTTTTAAGTAACCATAGAATTTTGGAGTAATTACCACTTGTTCATATATTCTAGTCCTTAAATATTTTACATGGTGCCATTTTATGTGTTTTTATTATTCCTTTTTAAATTCCCCAATAGTTTTAGATATTATCTTTTAAAGAATAAATTAAAATGACCAAGATAATCATGTATGCAATTTTACAGCAGGAAGGGCAAATAATACCACAATGAAATTTAATGCTACAATAGTAATCATTATAATTTTCAAGGAATAAAAGGTGCTTGTGAAAAAGCAAGTGAGATGGATAGTACTATTATGTTGATGTTCGTGTCAATTATTATAGCCATTGTGTAAAACAATGCCAGCTGTCCTCTAGAATCTCTCTCCATGTATGCCTATCATGGGACCTAAATATTTAACTTCTGAGCTTATATCCAAAGGATATCAACATGTGAAAAAGGTATCAGCACATTTATGTATGTTTCCTACTATATTCCTCAAAGTAGCTAAGATAATCATTCAAGAAGTCATCAATGGATGCATAGATAGATAAGAAATATGGGATACACATGCAGGTATGTTGTCACTTTTTAAAGGTAAGAGAAAATTTAGTTATTAATACACTAAGACAGAACAGAATTTAACTCAAGAACAAAGAATCTCATTACAGACCAATGTTAGTTTAACAGAGAATTCCTAGACATAGAGACAAATGTCTTCCACTGTTCCTTACCATTTTGAGAACATATGTCCTTATTTTTATGTATGAAACTGCATATCCCAAGATTAGTTCTACCACACATTCTTTTTATTGTGGTTATAATAGGAAGAAATAGGTAATGAGTAAAATGTTTCATTTATGTTTTTGAAGGCATAAAATTACAAAACTGTGCACACATATGTGCTACTAATCACATTAATGCAAGAGGTTTGCTAGCAAGAAATTAGTGTAAAATCAAAAATTATGAAAATCTTTGCCATAGTCTCTGAAATTATATGTTAATTTCTCTTCTATTCTACATTCCAGTATCTTTGTCGGCAACTATATAAAACAAATATTTTGTAGATTTTTTACTATACAAAAACTTGCAAATAAATAAAAAACTCAAATTAACTATACTCCAAGTGTATACAACTCTGTGAACTCTTACACACTAGAATAATCATTTGGAATGGTAGCTATGGAGTTTTACTTTAAATTTTACACTTGCAATAACAAATATATAAGTTTGTGTGAAACTGTTGAGCCAATATAATAAGATGCACTTACCAGCAATTTATCAGCTTATCACACCAAATTATTCTCAGGAAAACCACAAGCAGCAATCAGAATTTACACTTGAAAATCTGGCTATTACTGTGACAGACCTTTTTGCTGCTGGGACAGAGACAACAAGCACAACTCTGAGAAATGCTCTCTTGCTCCTGCTGAAGTATCCCCATGTCACAGGTGAGGGCACAGGTGATGAGCTGCAGTATTTCTTTAAGAAGGTGTAAAGACTCTGCTAGTGTCCTGTGTGTTGTTATTTTAGAGAAGTCTCAGTCCTTCACCTTCTATGTTACTCACTGGCTGTAATGAACAACATAACAAGGAGAAGCAGACTCTGATTGCAAAGAAAGTAATCAAATTCTGGTCAGTGTTAGTTCACTGGAAAGTAAATAGTGACAGGCAGTTGCAAGACCTGCTGCTTGTAGAAACATAATTTTTTTTTGTGAAAGTCATCTCCTTATATCAGCTAAAATATTCCACTTTCCTTTTCTCATTCTCATAAATCTAACTCGGGCTGGAGAAAAGAAAACTTACCTCACTGAAGCATGAACAGAAAGCCTAGAATTTATTGAGTCTTGCTGAGATAATGAGCATTCTGAGGAGTACTAAAAAAATATTTAGATTCCTTAGAAACATTTTTCCATTGATGCAGAACATGTAGATAGCAGAATTTTTAACACTTCAGAATTCCATTTTCTTAAACTTCTGTTGAACAACGAGATATTTTTTCCAACTGTAAAAATAGTATTTTTATTGTTGTTTTTATTGTAGTTTAAAACAGAATCAGTGATTCACAATATAAAATTAATCCCTCACTCCTGTGTCCAGTATATACTACATTATAAAAGCACAAATGTAAATCTATGTTTTCTAAGACAGGAAGAATTAACAACAAACATCCTCGGAGGCTGCACAAAATAACTGAAGCAATTTTCTGAAGAATAAGAAAAATATAGAGCTGGAAACATGATGTTAAAGCATAAATGTTAGATGAACATCATGTAACAAGACAGCCAAGTTGTGGTTCTGTATCTACAGGTCTGTGAAGATTCCTGTTCCAAAGCATTAGAAGTTTAAGTAGAGAACAAAGTTGTATACAGGATGGTGTCCTACTGAATTTCTCTACCTATTCCTTTTCAGTAGGTGATCCCCACTCCAGGAAATAAAATTCTTAAAAGAAACTGAGTCTAAGAAGCTCTTTACATGACAATTGACGATTGATATCCATTCACCTGAGAATTTATATTTTAATGGCTGAGTAACACTTTGTTGTATAAATATACCACATTGAAAAATCTATTCTTCTGTTTAGAGACATGTATTTTGTTTCCAGTTTCTGGATATAATAAATAAAGCAGTAATGGCATGGTTGAGCAAGGGTTTCTGTGACAGGATGAAGCAATGTTTCAGTATATACCCAAGAGTGATATAGCTGTTTCTTGCGGTAGATTGATTTTCTTTCTCCTGAAGTACTGTCACCCTGATATCCACAGTCCCGGTACAGGTTTCTCATCCTTCCAACATTGCATAAGTGTCCCCCTTGCTCCACATCTTTGTCAGCATGAGCTGTCACTTAAAAAATTGATCTTCACCATCCTGATGGATGTAACATAAAGTCTCAAAATATTTTTGATTTGTATTTTCTTGATGACTAAATTTTTAAACATTTTTTTAATGTTTAATTTTTTTTCCCCAGCCATTTGAGTTTCATAGTTTGAGAATTTTCTATTTCAATCTATATTCCATTTATTAATTGGACTTTTTTGATATCTCATTTTTAAAATTCTATATATATTTTTGATCTTAGCTATTTATTAGATGTGTAGTTTGTAAAAAATATTTCCTACTTTGTAGCCTGCCATTTTGTTCCAACAATGATAACTTTTTTCTTGTAGAAGCTTTTGAGTTTCTTGAAGTTCCAAAATGATGTTGTTAATGAACATAATGAATTGTGTATTTGTATGTGTTTAAGATGTATTTGCTTATGTAGATGATGCAGATGTAACTGAAATTTCATTTCCTATATCTGAAATTCATAAATGTGAATATGTGAGCATATAAGAAACAATCATTTACAAACATAAACGTATTTCAGATGGAGCTGAAAATGTTAAATCAGTCCATCACTGCTTGTGAGAACAAAAAGAAGAATTTTTCAAATTGGATACATGCAATACACATATATTCATAAAGACACATATATTAGAATATGACTGTAAAAGAATATTATATTTGAGTACAGATTTAATATCTGATTTCTAATATCCTTTACCACAGACTAAAGAATGTTGACGAATAATATTCTGTTTTATTTGATACTTTTAACTACTTAAACTTATTTGCTGTTATGACTATTAAATAATAACTGTATTATAATCAAACTTAATATGTATATAGAAGGATAGTGATATAAATTCACAAATCAGCATTTCTGTATCAAAATATGTAGAAATACTTTCATCTCTAAATGTAAATGTACATTTATAATTCTTTTGGAACACCTACATTATGCTATGTATGTTCAGATATTGTACCAAATGCCACTTTTCATTAATTCCCTTATTTTTCACTGTAAACAATCAGCTAAAGTCCAGGAAGAGATTGACCGTGTGGTTGGCAGACATCGCAGCCCCTGCATGCAGGACAGGCTCCAAATGCCCTACACAGATGCCATGATACATGAGGTCCAGAGGTTCATTGACCTCGTTCCTACCAACCTGCCACATGCTGTGACCTGTGATATTAAATTTAGGAACTACCTAATTCCCAAGGTAAGCTTGTGTTTTCTCTGCTTCACCTCTGTGCTTCTGATGCTCCCAGATCGCAGTGTAGTTTCAGTCCTCTGTAACAACCAGTGATGGTTTATACTGCTTCATTATCAGGAGGTCAGCTCTACTGTGGAAAAAGATGTATCTGGAAGTGATATCTCTACATTTGCTCTCTCTTCCAAAACTGTATTGTAAAGCTTAGGTATTTCTATTTGATTGTTCGAATATTTTGTCAAATTTTCAAAATAGGCTTTTCTGTAGTTGAATCATTATAAGAAAAAAAAACCTTCAAATTGGAAAGAATTGATATCCTGAATTTTTCAACTTGTCAATAAGATTATGTCATTCAATCATTTATTTGTAATGTTTATTTATCTGCCGTGTTTCTTTTTAGTGATATAGCCTGTAATATTTCTTTTGAGAGGATTCCTGAATTGTGAATAACTTAATGTTATATTTCTCTAGGGCCTTTGCTAATTTTTATCTGTGTATTGTAAGCAATTTATGTAAACATTCCATGGGTCTTATTATTATCTAAGCATGTGAATTTTATTATTTCTAATGATATGTCTATAAATGTATGTGAAATTTGCAGTTGTTTTGTGGGCTAATACTTTTCTGTAGTTTTCCTATTCCTGTATTCTTAGTTTTCCTTCAGCTTGATAATTTGTAGCATAGTGATGCACATACCTGGTTACAGTGAACATCATTTGTGTCATTTCTGACTAGGATGAAGGACTGTAATTTATTAACTCCCTATCAATTTTAATGTTTTAGGAATACTATGATAGTTGTGCAGATCAGATGTAAATTTTTGGTCTGATTTATTTAAGGGATTAAGCGATACTTTATTGTGGAGCCAATTATATGTGAGCATGACTCAGGAGCACAGATTTTTACTTTGAGATAAATTTTGTTCACAAAATTCTGCACATTATTTTAAAAATTGTTCCCTGTACCCATTTATTGATTCAATGTATTGTTTACTCTTTGGTCACTGGATGTATATTGTATAAACAAACACATACATTGGATTATGTCTGCCAATTTTTATATTTAAATTTTTTTGCCTAAAACCAAGTTAAAAATATTACCTGACATGGCTCTATTTGTAACTAGCTCATTTTGGTGGCCACTTAGTATTACTTTGAAGATATCAAAAACTTCTGATTGAGTACCAGGACTTACAGATTAAAAAAATGTAGAATTTTTATAATAATAACTTGCTTTCTACTGGGATGCCCTGTTTTTTGTGGGGGAGTGATGTGGGAAATTTTGGTAAAGTTCCCATTACTAATATTATGTGCAGATAATGGAAGTAACTTTGCAAATGGCAATGGGTTTTGCTGTGTGATAAAAACAGTCTGCTCTGGCTAAAGGACACTCCTGAGGTAAGACTGCTGAATTCTACGGCTAATACACAAAACTTGTTTGTATTTATGTACTAGACCCAACTAAAAGGTAAATAGAACAAAGGATAATAGAAGAAAGCTGTGTTTAGTGCCTAGTTTGAGGAGAGTGTTGCATTAGCTAAACTTACATCTCTTCATTCTTCTGCTGCTGAATTATGATATGCATTTGAGTCTAGTCAAGTAGAATATTTTATTTTTTCCCTTTGTAAAACAAACTGGCTTAGAAATAAGCATGACTGTTTCTACCTTCTTACAAATAGAATTTCTTTGATCAGACAGGAGCCAGTGATCTCAGCAGAAGTAAAAGGATAAGGAGGAATCAGTGATCATTGTCATAATTGTTCTGGTGGATTTCTGGCTTTCTAGGTTAAGATTGTGCTGCCCTTTCATAAACTCGATCATTGTAGCAAAGAAGCAGTCAAAGGCAAAGTGTAAACAAGTAGTTATGAATATAATACATTCAATGCCTATTGACCTAAAGGAAAAGAAGAAGACAGTCAAAAGTTTTAGCTCAAGTACTTATGTAAAATGCCACTGAAAGAATTTTCAGCCACATCACATCTGTGTCTGGCTTAAAAATTCTCTGTGCTTTTTACCTGCTATTTGTGTTAAAATTGTTAGGATTTTGTGCATGGGGAGAGACACACACACACCCACTACCAGATGCCACATGAGAGTTTATTTCAGAGAGTTACTGAGAGGTGGGTACCCAGTAAAGAGCATGGGAGATAGAAGAGAAAGAGAAGAGGAATGAGAGAGGAGGTTGCCAAGTGGCATCTATTTCTTTTAAGAGAAGGGGTGGGCATAAATCCACGTAGCCATGCGTAGGGGCATGCCCCCTGTATTGGGTGCCATGTTGGCTTTACCACATGGTCATTACATGCTAGCAATTCTTATTTCATCCAGCGCTATGTTGGGTCCACCACATGGCAAGCCAGGAATACTTACAAAAGTATTCCTGTTGTTCTTTGTAGTTGACCCCAACTATGGAGCAGAAGGTAAACTAGGCTATTTTCTTAATGTGCTAAGCTCTATGGATTTTGCATAACTTCATTTTTCTCTGTGTGTTAATATAGGGAACAACAGTAATCACATCACTGACCTCAGTGTTGCGTGACAGCAAGGAATTTCCCAATCCAGAAATATTTGATCCTGGACACTTTTTAGATAAGAATGGAAACTTTAAGAAAAGTGACTACTTCATGCCCTTCTCAGCAGGTAATAGGAACTCATTTCCATAGCTCCAGTGACATGAAGATCTGTGAAGACTACATAGTGGCTCACTGGTGGCCAGTAGAGTTGCAATGATCAATATTATGATTTTTCAGTGTGTAGGCACTGTAATGATAAAGATATTTCTTTCCTGTTAGGCTACAATAGTGAGGTTTTGATTGTTCATTCACTGCTCAAGATTGAGAAATCTAGAGTATAGAGTGTTCATATTTTTTTCATTAGATACATCACAGAAATACCAAAGAAACCAAACTTAATTTATCCTTACTCACTCACCATGAAAAGAGGAGACATTATAATTTACATTTATGTCTTTTTTATTGCTGTGTCCATCAGCTACATGCTCAACTACTCAATTATATGTCTCAGAAAATATATAGAAAATTAAAAAAGAGCCTTGGATGGACTTGGTAAGCAAATTAATAAACCATACTTGGTAATTTTCAGTTGGACTAGAGCAATCAAAATGACCCCCAAATCTCTGGGTTATTAGGGATTAATCACTACGTTTATCTCTCAAACTTTAAATATTATTGCCAAAATGGAGCAACATTCTAATAAAGGACATATTATCTGCCTCAAAAGGCATGGGCAATGGAGAATTATAAGAAAAAATTACTTATCATTATAAAAAAGGTCTTGAACCATAATATCAGATTATTTTTACTCAGTTTCAAATGCCAGGAAGTTCAAGATCATCATCAGATGATGAAGACATTGTAGATGTTGTAGGACACTGTGTATAGATTATTGGAGAACCTATTTCTTCTCATTCCATATGAGAGTAATGGATATTGAGTTTTCACCTGCAGTACGTATGCTCCTTTTGAATATGTAGTTTCTGTTCTTGGTTTTGTTATTTTTGATAATGGACACAGAGACTCTTTCTCAGTCTCCTAGGTAGTGTGATTACAGGCATATGTGAACAATCACACATAGCTAAAAGTACTTTTGAACAATATATTTTTAATAGTATAGGTAAATAGAGGAACAAATTGTTCCACATTTTTATTTGCATTGTCATCCTCTCATGCAGCTATCCATTTACCACCTTCCAATAACTTACCCTCCATTCATAGTCATTTGTGTCACTTGCAATACAGTGATTCTCACATTTACAACTGAGAGTAGTAATCATCTTTTTAATTTTTCCCCCTAGGAAAACGGATGTGTGCAGGAGAGGGCCTGGCCCGTATGGAGCTGTTTCTATTCCTGACCACTATTTTACAGAACTTTAAGTTAAAATCACTTGTTCATGCTAAGGACATCAATATAGCCCCAGTGGCCAACGGATTTGTCTCTCTGCCACCGTCCTACCAGCTCTGCTTTATTCCTGTCTAAAGAAGATCAGACTTTCTGGCTTATGATGTTTGTTTTCTGCAATATCCTCTATGCTTTCATCCAGCTCCTTCCCTTCAGGGATGAGGTGTCTGCCCTTCCTCTCCTCTCACATATTCCCACTTTGTGAAGAGGCGGGAAACACTTGTCAACAATTTTGCAATTTTTGGAATCACTGCACAAATACAGTGCTATTTTCTATTCACTGCAACAGTGCTATTCTCCCATTTGCTAATGTGTAACTTGTCTTGAGTTAACATGGAACTACACTGTATAGTTAGAAATATTGTAAAATAATTCTTGGTCATTTTTCTTCTGCATGATTTCATTAATAAATACATTTGATTTGTGTACCTATTCTTAGACTTGCTTACAGTTCAGGTAATAAATGAAAAACAAGTAGAGTTCCTGACACATTATTCTCATTTGGGAAGCATAGAGAATGCAAGAAAGAGCTAGAGCGATATGTTATTTACTAAAGTGCTTGCCACACAAAACTGAAGATGTAAATCCAATCTTTGGCATATAAATAATGGCCAGGCATGATGGTGTGTGATTGTTATACCAACACTGGGGAGATAGAACAAGAGATCCTGGGAGCTTGCTAGACACCCAACTCACCCTAATTAGTGAGCCTTGTGTCCCAGTGAGATACCTTATTTTACAATAAGCTTGTCATTTTTTGAGAAACAACCCCCAAGGTAAACCTCTGACTTCTACATATGTGTACATACATTTCTTCACATATAGGTACCTGATTTTGCACACACACACACACACACACACACACACACATATATATATATATATACAACATGCATACCTGTGAAAGAGAATGTGAAGAGGAAGGTCGTGTCGAAGTTCTTTGGTTGAGCATCACTTAGAGTCACTGAAAGTATTTGCATTAGATATAAATAAATGGTATCTGGATTATCTCCACTCTATAGAGTTCAAGTCACTGGAAGAATAAACATGCAGGATCAAGTCATGCCCTGAATCACTGTTATTGTCAATAAAAAGTAAAATTTTAAACATACTTTTGATGTTCTCAGGTTGGAACTGAGCATGCATTTTGCTTTCCTATTGATAACCATTTATGGTCTATATAATTTTTTATAATTCTTAATTTAAAAAATTAAATACTTACCATTGCTCCCCATTCCTTCCTTCTGCCCATTTCCTCTCAGTCCTCTCTCAGCCTACTCCATTCATTCTCCAAGAAAAGCAAGGAGTCCCAAGGTGGATCAGTTCAGTCTGGCATATCCAGTTGAGGTGGGTCAGAGTCTCTCATTTCAGTATCAAGGCTGGGCTGGTTTAGGTGTTCCTCTGTTGGGAATAAGCTCAGAGATGTCAGTTCATGTACCAGGAACATACTCTGATCCTGCTCCAAGAGGCTCCACAAACTGCCCAAGTCATTTGACAGTAATCCACTTTTGGAGGGTTTAGTTTCTTTTCCTGAAGATTCTTCAATGATCGTTTCTGAGTCAGTGAGCTCCCAATAGCTCTGGCCAGCAGTCTCTGTCAGTTGCCTCTTCATGATCCTGATCACTTTACTCATATACACTTACCTCTCCCTCTCACTCTTCAGCAGGGCAAGAAGATTGACCTGGTGATTAGCTATGAATCTGTCTGCTTCTGCCTCTATCCATTGCTGGAAGAAAGTTCTTTAATGACAAATAGGGTGGTCATTCATTTGATTATAGGGGAAGTCCTACTTGGGCACCCTCTGTATTATTGCTTGGAGTTCTAGTAGGGGAAATCTTATGAGTTCTTGGAGGTTTACTTAGCACCAGGTTTCTTTCTACCTCCACAGTATACCATCTATCAATTAAAAGGGATGAAGATGGATATTACTTTTTCATCCCAGGAAAAACTGGTCAAAAGGATATTTGAATCCTGAATATTTATGTCCATAATATAAGGGCACCTACCTATGTTAAAAAAAAAACACTGCTGAAGATCAAATCCCACATTCAATCTCACCCCCTAATAGTGGGAGACTTCAATACCCCATTTTCATCCTGAATAGGTAAAAAAGACAGAGATTCAATGGAGAAATAAGGAGTCTAATAGAGGTTATGATGCAAATGGATTTTTAAAGATATTTACAGATGCTTCCACCTAAATGAGAAGGAAGATACATTTTCTCAGCACCACATGAAACTTTCTCTAAAATTGACAACATAATTGGTCAAAAAGCAAATATCAATAGATACAAAATTGGAAATAATCACTTGTATCATATTGAACCACCAGGGCCTAAAGTTAGAGTTCACCAACATCAAAAATCATAGAAAGCATACCAACTCATGGGAACTAAACATAACTCAGCCGAACCACCTCTGGGTAAAGAAAAAAATTAAGGAAGAAATCAAAGTTTTCCTACAATTTCATGAAAATTAATCCACAACGTACTCAAACTTGTGGGACACAGTGAAAGCAGTCTTAAGAGAAAAATTCATTGCACTAGATGCGTATAAGAAACGCCTAGAGAAATGCCAACTAGAGAACTAACAGCTCAGCTGAAAGCCTTAGAACAATTAGAAGCAAACTCACTAGAGGAATAGACAGTAGGAAATAATCAAACTTAGAGCTGAAAACTAATACAATAGAAAAAAAATACAAAGAATTAATGAATCAAAACATTGGTTCTTTGAGAAAGTCAACAAAACAGATAAATCCTTATCCAAACTAATTCCTTTATGATGATCATTGTAGCTCTCAAAGAAGATATGAAATATCCACTTAAAGAAATAAAAGAAAATACAACCAAAAAATTGGAACAAATCTGTGAAAGTAAGCCAAGAAAGAATAAACAAAAAAATGAAAGAAACATGCCAGGAACTAAAAACTGAAATAGAAGCAATAAAAAAGGCACAAAATGAGGCAAAGATGGAAATAGAAAATCTGAAGAAAAAAGCTGGAACCACAGATACAAGCATAACCAACAGAGTTCAAGAGATGGAAGATAGAATCTCTGAAGTGGAAGACTCAGTAACTCAAATAGATATATCAGTCAAAGAAAATACTAAAACCAAAAAAGCCATAACTCAAAATGTTCAGGAAATCTGGGAAACCATGAAAAGACCTAACTTGAGAATAATAGGACTAGAAGAAGGAAAAGAATACCATCTCAAAGGCACAGATAATGTTTTCAATAAATTCATAGAAGAAAACTTTCCTAACTTGAAGAAGGAAATGCCTATAAAGATACAAGAAGCTTGTAGAACACAAAATAGATATGACCCCCCCAAAAAAATCAGCATGCCACATAATCAAGTCATAAAACATACAGAACAAAGAAGAAATTTTAAGAGCTGCAAAAGAAAAGGGCCAACTTACCTATCAGAATAACACCTGATTGTTCAATGGGAACAAAGAAAGCAAGAAAGGCTTGGCCAGAAGTTATACAGATGATAAAAGAGCATGGCTGCCAAACTAGAATACTATGCCTTGCAAAATTATCAATCACCATAGATGGAGTAAACAAGATATTTCAGGACAAAGTCAGACTGAAACAATATCTATCTATAAATCCAGCACTACAGAAAGTAGTAGAGAGAAAATGCCAATTTAAAGACGCCAGATATATTCATGAAACCACAAACAATCAATAACCCCACAGAAGAATACTCCAGAGAAAGAAAATACAAACAAGTTACCACCAAAAATGGCAGGAAATATCAATCAGTGGTCAATAATACCCCTTAATACCAATGGACTCAACTTTCCTATAAAACAACACACACTAATAAGATGGATACAACAACAGAAGCCTTCCTTCTGTTGCCTACAAGAAACACACCTCAACCACAAAGACAGACACAGGCTTAGAGTAAAAGGTTGGAAAAAGTTTTTCTAGTCAAATGGTCCTAAGAAACAAGATGGGGTACCATCCTAACATCTAACAAAGTAGACTTTAACGTAAAAGCAATTAAAACGGACCAAGGTGGTCATTACTTATTCATCACAGGAAAAATTGGTCAAGAGGAGATTCCATCCTGAATATTTATGCCCCTAATATAAGGGCACCTATATATGTAAAAGAAAAACTGCTAAAGCTCGAATCCCATATCAATTCTCACACCCTAATAGTGGGAGATTTCAATATCCCACTTTCACCCCTGGATAGGTCAACCAGACAGACACTCTACAGAGAAATAAGGAATCTAAAAGAGGTTACGATGCAAATGGATTTCATAGATATCTACAGAAGCTTCCACCAAAATGCAAAGGAATATACATATTTCCTAGCACCTCATGGAACTTTCTCCAAAATTGACCACATAACTGGTCATAAAGCAAATATCAACAAATCCAAAAAAATGAAAATAATCCCCTGTAACATATTGGACCACCAGGGACTAAAGTTAGAGTTCAACAACATCAAAAATCAAAGTAAGCCTACCAACACTAGGAAACTAAACATCACTCAGCTGAACCATCTCTGGGTCAAGGAAGAAATTAAGAAAAAGCAGAGAGTATTCAAATCAACAAAATCAGAAATGAAAATCAGGAATAACAACAGACTACCAGGAAATTCAGAGAATTATCATGTCATACTTTGAAAATCTATGTTCTACAAAAATGGAAACCTAGAAGAAATGGACAGCTTTTTGCACATTTACCAAAATTAAATGAAGAGCAGATTAATTAACTAAACAGACCTATAACCCTTAAGGAAATTGAAGCTGTCATTAATAGCCTCCCAAGTGAAAAAGAAAAAAAGAAAAGAAAAGAAAACCCAGGTCCTGATGGTTTCAGTGCAAATTCTACCAGACATTCAAAGAAGAATTACTACCATTACTCCTCAAACTATTTCATACCCTAGAAACTGAAGGAATATTGCCAAATTCCTTTTATGAGGCCACAATTACCCTAATATGCAAGCTAATCAAAGACATAACAAAGAAGGAGAATTACAGACAAATTTCCCTCATAAATATTGATGCTAAAATTCTCAACAAAATCTTGGCAAACCATATACAACAATATATAAAAAAATATCATCCACCACAATCAAGTAGGCTTTATCCCAGAAATGTAGGGAGGATTGAACATATGAAAACTGAAAATATCATCCATCATATAAAAAAACTGAAGGAAAAAAAACCCACATGATCATATCCTTAAATGCTGAAAAAGCCTTTCACAAAATCCAACACTCCTTTAAGATAAAAGCCCTAGAGACATCAGGAATACAGGAATTATATCTAAAGATAATAAAAGTGATTTAAAAGAAGCCAACAGCCAACATCAAACTTGAAAACTCAAAGCAATCCCACTAAAATCAGGAACGAGACAAGGATCGCCTCTCTCCTCTATCTATTCAATATAATATTCGAAGTTTTAGCTAAAGCAATAGGAGGAGGAAAGGGGAATAAGGGGATACAAATTGGAAACGAAGAACTGAAACTATCTCTATTTGCAGATGATTTGTTTGTATACATAAGTGATCCACAAAATTATTCTAGAGAACTTCTATAGCTGATAAACACCTTCAGCAATGTAGCAGGATACAAG
Source organism: Sigmodon hispidus (assembly GCA_004025045.1). Lineage (NCBI taxonomy): Eukaryota > Metazoa > Chordata > Mammalia > Rodentia > Cricetidae > Sigmodon > Sigmodon hispidus. Next base: position 31,202 of record PVIH01009493.1, on the reverse strand, counting down.
ATTAACTCAAAGAAATCAGTAGTCCTCCTATACACTAAAGATAAAAGGGCTGAGAAAGAAGGGAAACATCACCCTTTATAATAGCTGAAAATAGCATTATATATCTTGGAGTAGCTATAACCAAAAAAGTAACAGATCTATTTGACAAACACCTGATCTCCCTCTGCTACAGAGTGCGTGGATACATGCTCTGCAGACAGCACCCCCTTCTTTGTTAATCCATCATGTTAGAATGTTTCTTTTTATACATGAATTGAGCCCATTGATATTAAGGGATATTAGTGATCCTTAAGGAAATTGAAGCTGTCATTAAAAGCCTCCCAAGTGAAAAAGAAAAAAAAAAGAAAGAAAAGAAAACCCAGGTCCTGATGGTTTCAGTGCAAATTCTACCAGACATTCAAAGAAGAATTACTACCATTACATTTAAAGACGCCAGATATACTCATGAAATCACAAACAATAAATAACCCCACAGAAGAATACTCCAGAGAAAGGAAATACAAACAAGTTATCACCAAAAATGGCAGGAAATATCAATCAGTGGTCAATAATACCCCTTAATACTAATGGACTCAACATTCCTATAAAACAACAGACACTAATAAGATGGATACAACAACAGAAGCCTTCCTTCTGTTGCCTACAAGAAACACACCTCAACCACAAAGACAGACACAAGCTTAGAGTAAAAGGTTGGGAAAAGTTTCCTTTTATTTTCAGTGGTAGCTTGTATTTTTTCCCTTTCTTGGGGCTTTTATTCTATAAAATTATTGTTTGTGGTTTTATTGGTATATCTGGGGTCTATAGGATGGAGATTTTCCTCTAATGCTTTCTGTAGCACCAGATTTGTAGACCGGTAGTGTTCAAGTTTGAGGTTGTCTTAAAATATCTTGTTACTCCATCTATTGATAATTTTCCTGGGTATTTGCTCTATGTTGGCAGCCATGCCCTTTTAATGTCTGTATAACTTCTGACTAAGACCTTCTTGCTTTCTTTGTTCCCATTGAACAGTCAGGTGTTATTCTGATGGGTTTGCCTTTATAGGTAAGTTGGCCCTTTTCTTTTGCAGCTCTTAAATTTTTTTCTTTGTTCTGTATGTTTTGTGGCTTGAAAATAATGTGGCAAGCAGACTTTTTGGGGGATCAAATTTATTTGATATTCTTTAAGCTTCTTGTATCTTTATAGGCATTTCCTTCTTTAGGTTGGGAAAGTTTTCTTCTATGATTTTATTAAATACATTATCTGTGCCTTTGAGCTGGTATTCTTCTCCTTCTTCTATTCCTATTATTCTCAGGTTAGGTCTTTTCATGGTGGCCCAGATTTCCTGAACGTTTTGTGTTGTTGCTATTTTGGTTTTAGTACTTTCTTTCACTGATATCTCTATTTCTGATATTGAGGCTTCCACTCTAGAGATTCTCTTCCATCTCTTGGATTCTGTTAGTTATGCTTGTGTCTGTAGTTCCAGCTCTTTTCTTCAGATTTTCTGTTTCCATCTTTGCCTCATTTTGTGCCTGTTCTTATTGCTTCTATTTCAGTTTTTAGTTCCTGAAATGTGTCCCTTTTTTTGTTTTTGTTTTTTTCCCTTGGTTTACCTTAAACGATTTGTTCATATATTACAATTTTTTGTTTGTTTTTTCTTCCTTTTCTTTAAGAGAATTTTCTTATATCTGCTTTGAAGTCTTCAATAATCTTCATAAAGGTGTTTTTGATGTTGTTTCCTTCTGTTTTCTCTTCATTGCTTTGCTCAGGTCTTGCAGTTGTAGAAACATCAGTTTCTTCTTGTATTGTTTTATTTTTCTTTATCTTGTTATATGCATTTTTGCACTGGGGTCTGCCCATGGCTTCAGTGGTTCACAATTATCCATCTCCTAGTCAGTGGTGGCAAGAGGGCTTGTGAGTTTCTTGTCTGCTCTGAGCAAGGGGTCTGCTCAATCTCTGACTCTGCTCTGGCCAGGGGTCTGAGTTTCAAAGGCCTCTGTCCTTCTTTGATGATGTAGTTCAACCTGGAGGCAAGGCCCTGCCATGTGAGGTCCCTTCTGTTACGAGTTTCTGGAGGAGGCCCCTTACAGCTAAAGCCTAGGGCCTGTCTTCTGGCAAGGGTCTGAGATCAGACCTTCGGTTTTGACCCCAATCCTATAGAGGAATTCTCTGGATGGGCTGCTGAAGAGCTGGAATCTGCTCGCCTATGACTCCACTCTGGAGAGGGGTCTGAGTTTCCACAAATTGAATCTTAAGAAAATTCTTGAAGAATGGAGCTTATCTAAGCAGGAGAGCTGATCGGCTCAGGCTCCCCGAGAATGCAGGAACCAAACAGGTAGGAAAGTCAGTATTCCGGGTTCTCAAGGTTCTGGTACTCCAGAGATACAACGCTAAGATTTTTTCAAATGATACCATAATCCTACTATGTTGTACCTGGCTATGAAGCTCAGCATCATGAATACAAATGGGGCTCAAGAAAAGACTACAGCAAAAAAATATTAATTTAGGGTTATTGTATCTGAGGGGTAATAATGAAATAAATTTACACATAAAAAAATTGGTCATCGTCTTTATTTCTTCTCTCCACATCTCAACTTCCCAAAGCATATATATATACTTACAGTAGCAACTTTATTGGTTATAAATAAATAGGTTACAAAGATATTTCTCAGGGTCACAAATGCATTTCTTTATAAGCAATAAAGAACATCTGTGGCTTAGAAGGAACAACTGCAAAAGTTACAAAGGAGAAAGGCTAAACAACAAGGGAGGGTAAGGAAGTCAAACACTGTCTTAACTGACATTACTAGGGTGAGAAAATAAAAAAAAAAAACTACTGTAGGCTAACATTTGTGAACAGCAAAACATAAAATTGTCAGTTAATTCTCCACTCCTGCAAGCCAAACTGGGCTAACAGCAGCTTGGGAACAACCAATGGGCAGTGTTAATTGCCTGTGAATAATCACAGCAAACTTTGCAAAGCAAAAGGATAGCTAAACAGTGCTGGTTCATATCAGGACATTGGCAAAATCTGGTATAGCATTGAAAAAAATATTAGATCTAAAAATGAATTTTTATCTAGTTTGTATGATCTCATAACTTTTTTGTTCAAAGCTAAGAGAACAGGCAATTCCCCCACAGTTATGACCAGATGCAGAGCCTATTCCCATGGTAACTGAGCATAAAGCTGAATCTATAGGTTATATTGATTGTTTGGTCATTTGCCTGTTATATACATAAAGTCCACGACTAAAATTAAACTATTAGTAAATCGTGCTTCAAATCTTTGACCATAAATTAACGTTAGAGTCTGTTAATTGAGTGTTAATTAAATAGAGTGTTAATTGCTAAAGGATCAGAGCCAGTAAATGCTATAAGTCTCATTATCAGGTACCAGCAGTAAACTCAAGGCATACTAGGTTGCTATTCTCTGAAAGTCTTTGATTCAACCAAGTCAGACACTTTATTATTTTGTCTGTGAGTATAATCTGTAAAAGTCCTACTTGAAATCTATCCACAGAGACCCTTCCCTTTGTCAGGCCAAATTGCCCTGCCAGTAAGCAGATAATAAAAGTAGGCTTATAAGTAGGCTTATAACATGATCTTTGACAAAGATGCCCAAAACATTCAATTGAAAAAAAGATAGTATATTTAACAAATGGTGTTGGCATAGCTGGATGGAAGTGTGTAGAAAAATGCAAATAGATCCGAGCCTGTCACCCTGCACAAAACTCAAATCCAAATGGATCAAAGACCTCAACATAAACCCAGCCACTTTGAACTTGATAGAAAAGAAAGTGGGAAATACACTTCTACAAATTGGTACAGGCGACCACTTCCTAAATATAACACCAGTGGCACAGACACTAAGACCAAGCAAGAATCAATAAGTGGGATCTCCTGAAGCTAAGAAGCTTCTGTAAAGACAAGGACACTGTCAATAGGACAAAATGACAGCCTACAGAATGGGAAAAGATTTTCACCAACCCTACAATTGATAGAGGACTGATCTCTGAGATATATAAAGAGCTCAAAAATCTAGAGCCCAAAACCTTGAATAACCCAATCAAAAAATGGGGTTCAGATCTAAAAAAGGGATTTCTCAGCAGAGGAATTACGATTGGCTGAAAGGCACCTGAAAAAGGGCTCATCATCTTTAGCCATCAGAGAAACGCAAATCAAAACAACTTTGAGATACCACCTAACACCTGTTAGATTGGCTAAGATAAAAGGCACAGATGACAGCCTATGTTGGAGAGGATGCAGAGCAAGGGGAACACTCCTCCATTGCTGGTGGGAGTGTAAGCTTGTTCAGCCACTTTTGAAAAAGTGTGATGGTTTCTCAGAAAATTGAGAATCAATCTCCCCAGGGACCCAGCAATACCACTTCTGGGTATATACCCTAATGATACACAGGCATACTTCAAAGGCATTAGCTCAACTACATTCATAGCAGTGTTATTTGTAATAGCAAGAACCTGGAAACAACCTAGATGTCCCTCAACTGAAGAATGAATTAACAAACTGTGGTACATCTATAAAATGGAGTACTATTGAGCAGTAAAAAAAAAATAAAAAAAAATGATATCCTAAAATTTGCAGACAAATGGATGGACTTGGAGAATATTCTCCTGAGCGAGGTGTTACAAACTCAGAAAGATAAGCAGGGGATGTACCCACTCATTAGTGGTCTCTAAACAAACAAACAAGAAAAAAGCCAAGCATGCCCAATCTGCAAACCACAACCACTGAACAGCTTGGGATCAGAAACACCCTGGACTGACTCTTCGGATCCCACTCCCCCTAGAGGAACACCTGACTCACTCTTGAGGGAGGGGGGACAAAACTGGATCTGCCAGGAGTGGAGACTGAACTAAGCAATATTGGGTCAGTGGGACCATGGGACTATCTGCTGCCTGCCCAGGGAGGGGATGGGGCGTTGTGGAGAAGAAAAAAATGACCTGATGGGGTGGAAAGGGACTTTGAATAATGATATACAGGGATAGAAAGCGTGACTTCTTTGTTAATAATAATAATAATAATAATAATAATAATAATAATAAAAAGTTTTAAAAAAAACCAGAAGCCATCCTTCTGCTGCATTCAAGAAACACACCTCAATCTTAAAGACAGACACAGGCTCAGAGTAAAGGGTTGGAAAAATATTTTCCAATCAATTGGCCCTAAGAAACAATCTGGTGTCACCATCCTGTTATCTAACAAATTAGACTTTAAACTAAAATCAATTAAAAAAGACCAGGATGCACATTACTTATTTATCTCAAGAAATATTGATTAAGATGAGATTTCAATCCTGAATATTTATTCCCCTAATATGCAGGCACCTATCTATGTAAACGAAACACTACTAAAGCTCAAATCTCATCCATTCTCACACCCTAAGAGTGGGAGACTTCCATACCCCACTTTTACCCTTGGATAGGACAACTAGACAGAGAATCAACAGAGAAATAAGGAGTCTGACAGAAGTTAGGATGAAAAAGGATTTAATAGATATTTGCAAAAGCTTCCATCCAAATGCAAAGGAATATACATATTTTTTAGCACCAAATGGAACCTTCTCTAAAATTGATCACACAACTGGTCATAAAGCAAATATTAATAGAAACAAAATTGGAAATAATCCCTTGTATCATATCAGACCACCAGGGCATAAAGTTAAAGTTCAACAACATCAAAAATCAGAGAAAGCCTACCAGCTCATGGAAACTAAACATCACTCAACTGAACCACATCTGGGTCACGGAAGAAATTAAGAATGAAATCAAAGTCTTCCTAGTACTTAATAAAAATGAATCCACAATATATCCAAATTCGTGGGATGCAATGAATGCTGTTTTAAGAGGAAAATTAATAACACTAGATGCCAATATGAAAAGCCTAGAGAAATTCCACACTAGAGAACTAACAGCACAGCCCAGGGTCCTAGAACAATTAGAAACTAACTCACCTAGAAGGAATAGACAGTAGGAAACAATCATTTTAGAGCTATAATCAATAAAATTGAATAAAAAAACAATACAAAGAATCAATGAATCAAAGATTTGGTTATTTGAGAAAGTCAACAAGAGAGAAAAACCCTTATCCAAACTAATGAAAAAGCAGAGAAAAAGTATCCAAATCAAAAAAATCAGAAATGAAAATTGGGACATTAACAACAGACCCCCAGGAAATCCAGAGAATTTTCAGGTCATACTATGAAAATCTATACACCACAAAAATGGAAAACCTAGAAGGAATACACAACTTTTTGGACAGGTACCATTTACCAAAATTAAATCAGTATCAGATTAAATAACTAAACAGACCTATAACCCTAAAGAAAATTGAAGCTATAATTATTAAAATGCCTCCAAAGTAAAAAAAAAAAAAAAAGCCATGTACAGATGGTTTCAGTGCAAAATTCTACCAGACATTCAAAGAACTTTTACCAATACTCCTCAAACTATTTCATACAGTAGAAACTGAAAGAATATTGCCAAATCCCTTTTATGAGGCCACAATTACCCTAATATACAAGCCACTCAAAGATGCAACAAAGAAGATTTACAGACCAATTTTCCACATGCATATTGATGTCAGCAAAACTGTGGCAAACCATATAAAACAGCATATGAAAAATATGATATAGCATGATCAAGTAGGCTTCATCCCAGAAATGCAGAGTTGGTTCAACATACGAAAAACTGTAAATGTCATCCATCATATAAACAAACTGAAGGAAAAAAACCCCACATGATCATATCCTTTGAAGGTGAAAAAGCCTTTGACAAAATCTAACAATCTTTTTGATTAAAGCCCTAGAGAGATGAGGAATATAGGTAAAAATATATAAATTTAATAAAGGCGATTTACAAGAAGCTGACAGGCAACATCAAACTTGATGGAGAAATACTGACAGCAATCCCACTAAAATCAGGAACTAGACAAGGATGTTCTTTCTCTCCTTATCTATTAAATATAGTTTTAGCTATAGAAAGAGAGAACAAAAGGAGATTAAGTAGATAAAAATTGAAAAAAAAGAAGTGAAACTATCTCTATTTGCAGATGATATGATTGTATAGATAAGTGATCCACTAATTCTACCAGGGAACTTCTACAGCTGATAAACACCTTCAGCAATGTAGTAGGATACAAGATTAACTCAAAGAAATCAGTGGTTCTCCAATACACTGAAGATAAAAGTGTTGAAAAATAAATAAGTGAAACATAACCCTTTATAATAGCTGCAAATAGAATTACATACCTTGGGGTAATGATAACCAAAGAAGGTACAGATCTATTTGACAAAAACCTTAAATAACTTAAGGGAGAAATTGAAAAAGATATCAGAAAAATGGAAAGATCTCCCATGTTCCTGGATAGGTAGGATCAACATAGTAAAAATGATAATCCTACCAAAAGCAATCTACAGATTCAATGCACTTCTCATCAAAATCCCAACACAAATTTATCAGATATTTAAAGAGCAATACTCAATTTCATTTGGAATAACAGGAAATCTGGGATTGCAAAAACAATTTTGCTCAATAAAAGAACCTCAGGAGGCATTACCATCACCGACTTCAAGTTATACTGTAGCGTTACAGTAATAAAACCAGCCTGATACTGGCATAAAAACAGACTTGTGGATCAATGGAATTGAACTGAAGATCCTGACATTAATCCAAAAACCTATAAACACATGATCTTTGACAAAAGGCCCAAAATATTCAATGGTAAAAAGATAGTATCTTTAACAAATGGTGTTACCATAGATAGATATTAGTGTGTAGAAAAATGCAAATAAATCCAAAATATCATCCTGCACAAAAATTTCCATCCAAATGGTTCAATGACCTCAACATAAACCCAGCCATACTAAACATGATAAAAAACAAAGTGGGAAATACCCTCCAAAGAATTGGCACAGGTGACCACTTTCTAAATATAATACCAGTAGCACAAACACTAAGAATCAATAAGTGGGATCTCTTGAAGCTGAGAAGCTTCTCAAAAGCCAAGAACACTGTCAATAGAACAAAACTACAGCCTACAGAATGGGAAAAGATTTTTCCCAACCCTACAAGTGATAGAGAACTGATCTGTAAAATACATAAAGAACTCAAGAAACTAGAGCCCAAAACCTTGAATAACTCATTAAAAAAAAAAAAAAAAGGAGTTTAGAACTAAAAAGGGAATTCTCACCTGAAGAATTACAAATGGCTGAAAGGCACTTGAAAAATTGTTCAACATGTTTATCCATCAGAGAAATACAAATCAAAACAACTTTGAGACACCACCTGACACCTGTCAGATTGGCTAAGATAAAAGACTCAGGTGACAGCCTGTGCTGGAGAAGTTGTGGAGCAAGGGGAACACTCCTCCATTGTTGGTGGGAATGTAGGCTTGATCAGTCACTGTGGAATGCCGTATAACATTTTCTCTGAAAACTGGGAATCAATTTCCCCAAGGATCCAGCATTACCCCTACTGGGCATATACTCAAAAGATGCACATTCACACCTCAGAAGCATTAACTCAAATATGGTCATAGCAGCATTATTTGTAATAGCAAGAACATGGAAAGAACCTAGATCCCCCTCAACTGAAGAATGGATTAACAAACGGTGATACATTTACACAATCCAGTGCTACCAGCAGTAAGAAAAAATGATATCCTAAAATTTGCAGCCAAATGGATGGATTTGGAGAATATCCTCCTGAGTGAGGTATCACAAACCCAGAAAGATAAGCAGGGAATATACTAACTTATTAGGGGATGATAAACCAAAAGCAACACATGTCCAAGCTGCAAACCACAACCTCTGAACAGCTTGAAATCAGAAACACCTTGGAGTGTCACCATGGAGCTCATTTCCTCCAGAGGAACACCTGACCCAGTGTTGATGTTAGGGTGAGGAAAGAGTATTTGCCTGGAGTGGATGCTGATCTAAGCCACCTTGGGATATTGGGACCTCCTGCCCTTGCTGGGGAGAAGATAAAGTGGTGGGGAGAAGAGAGAATTACTGGGAGGGACAGGAGAGGAAGGGAGTTTGAACAAGGGGACTTTACTCATAATTAAAAAATCAAAAAAGAAAAAAGATTCTATTTGGATTATGAGTGTTTGTATAAACTTCAGTAAATATTAATCCTTTGTATAATATACTGCTAGTGAATCAGCAATATATGGAGCCCAGCGTGGGCTTAGGGACTCCCCTGGGCCAGCTGAAGCTGGCTTCAGCAATCAGAGGCTTCAGCCATCAGTGGTTGATAAGCAAACAGCAATGACAGCACTGTGTCCGTAGCTTTTTATCCCTCAGTGGCTTGCTAGCCACAGTCACCATTTTGACTTGCACACCGCTATCTGCTGAATCTAGTCCCTCTGAGCTATGTGCAAGCTTGCAGCGCCTTGCTGCCAACTTTCCCATGCCTGGTTTCGCCTCTCGAGTCTCTGGCTTTTCCATAGCCCATGAGCAAACTCCATAGTCCAGACAAGCTCAGCAGCCTTGTGACTTTCTGGCCATAGAGCCGTGATGGATGCCCCCACCCCACCCCCTGCACCTTCCAGTGGCTTCATCTGGGAGTATTCTTATGAAGGCTCATGTTATATTGTTCTGATTTTGTGAGAAATTGCCTATTGTAAGGTTATTTGGTTTGCTTTTCCTCCTGAGAAACCACTCGCTCTGCTGCACTCCAGAAAGCCAGATGAGCTTGCTCCCTTTTACCACATTGGGTACACGCCATCTCCTGGCCAAATTTTGCCATTACACCTGGTTTGAGGTACCTAAATATATAACATTTTTTCCCCCACAATGGTGAACAATATGACATATGAAAAACTTAGAAATATTTTACTGTTATGATTGAATATTTTTTCAGCATAATATTTTTATTTATTATTTAGTGATTTTACATCATGCACCCCATCAAGCTTAGTTATCAGTTCCCTCAGTTTCAAACCCACTCTAATAATCTCCCCATTTACAAAAAAAAAAAAAAAAAAAAAACATTCATGCTGCTCATTTACTTTCTGGATCATAATTAAACTCCCTATGGCCAGCCCCTTGAAGAAAACGAGTCCTTCCTCACCTACACTCTGCCAGAGTCCATCAATGCCTGTGAAGTACTGTCATTTAGCTAGGTTCTAGCCTTGAGTTCTTGTATACAATGGTATATATATATGTTTTTTTTGTTTTGTTTTTAAGGCACTAATGAGTGAGTACATCCCCTGCTTATCTTTCTGGGCTTGTGATACCTCACTCAGGAGGATATTTTCCAGTAGCATCCCATTTGCCTGGGAATTTTAGGATATCATTTTTTCTTACTGCTGAGTAGTACTTCGTTGAATAGATGTGCCACAGTTTGTTAATTCTTCAGTTCAGGAGCACCTAGGTTGTTTCCAGGTTCTTGCTATTATGAATAATGCTGATATGAACATAGGTGAGCCAATGCTTTTGGGGTGCAAATGTGCATCCTTAGAGTATATGCCCAATAGGGGTATTGCTGGATCCTTGGGGAGATTGATTTCCAGTTTTCTGAGAAACAACCATACTGCATTCCAAAGTGGCTGAACCAGTTTACACTCACACCAACAATGGAGGAGTGTTCCCCTTGCTGTGCAACCTCTTCAGCATAGGCTGTCATTTGTGTTTTAATCTTAGTCATTCCGACAAGTGTAAGGTGATATCTCAAATTTTTTGATTTGCATTTCTTTGATGGCTAAAGATTTTGAACACTTTTTCAAGTGCCTTTCAGTTATTTTTAAATCTTCTTCTAAGAATTCCCTTTTTAATTCTGAACCCCATTTTTTAATTGGGTTAGTTAGGGTTTTGTGCTCTAGTTTGAGTTCTCTACATATTTTAGATGTCAGTCCTCTGTCACTAGTAGCCTTGGTGCAAATCTTTTTCTATTCTGTAGGCTGTTGTTTTGCTTATTGACTGTGTCCTTGGCCTTACAGAAGCTTCTCAGTTTCAGGTGGTCCCACTTATTGATTGTTGTTCTTAGTGTAGTTAATCCACTTGAATTTGAATTTTGTGCAGGGTGATAGGTATGGATCTTTTTCATTCTTCCACATACTACCATCCAGTTATGCCAACACCATTTGTTAAAGACACTATCTTTCTTCATTGAACATTTTTGGCATCTTTGTCAAAAATCAGGTGTCCATAGATATGCTGCTTAAGGTTGGGGTCTTTGATTTGATTCCATTGATCCACAAGTCTGTTTTTATGCCAGTACCAGGCTATTTCATTACTGTAGCTCTACAGTATACCTTGAAGTCAGGGATGGTGATGCCTCCTAAATTCCTTTATTGATCAGGATTGTTTTGGCAATCCTGGGTTTCCTGTTATTCCATAAGAAATTCTTTCAAGGTCTGTAAAAAAATGTGCTGAGAATTTGATGGGTATTACATTGAATCTGCAAATTGCTTTTGGTAAAATTGCCATTTTTACTATGTCGATCCTACCTATCCAGGAACATGGGAGATCTTTCCATTTTCTGATATCCTCTTATATTTCTTTCTTCATTGATTTAAAGTTTTTATCAAACAGATCTGTTTCTTCTTTGGTTATAGTTACACTAAGGTATTTAATGCTGTTTGAAGCTATTATAAAAGGTGATGTTTCCTTTATTTCTCTTTCAGCCCTTTTATGTTTACAGTATAGGAGGGCTACTACTGATTTCTTTGAGTTAATCTCGTATCCTGCTACATTGTTGAAGGTGTTTATCAGCTGTAGAAAAAAATATTACTTTTTTCTTTCATAATAAGAACAAAAAAATAAGTTGCTTGTTGTAGATGGATCTGTGTTCAGAGCAGAGACAGAGGTGAGCGAATTCCAGCTCCTGGCCTCCCAGAGAATTCCTCCTTTTGTTCTCTTATTACTTTGGCTAAAACTTATAGAAAAAATAAGCTGAGAAATTTCTTTGAATATGTGTAAGTTATTATGTGTACCAATTTTTCATTCTTCAACTGCATGAATAGCTAAGTATTGATTTTAAAAGAATAATAGGTTAAAAATAGGATTATGAATTTACTTAACTAAGTTCTTTAAGGATGCTTAATTTAAATCTAATTCCTAATAGTAGGGAAAAATTTAAAAAATTATAAATGTAAGTTTATATATTTTTAATTGTCAAATCTCTCATATGAACTAATCTACTCCTTTCAGAATTTCTGGAAAAAGTTTCACTAGAACAGGTACTTTCCCTAAGTTATTCATTCATTGCATAAGTGTCAGATTAATTAGGGTCTGGGGGGAAAATCAAAAGGATAACTATTTTAAAGAAAACAGAACAGGCCAGCCAAGTCAAGTGAGCCCTGGTGCCAAACAGAGGTTTCTCTGTGATTCAACTAAAGCAGCAGTATTATCAAATGCATACATGATAAATATTTCCATTATTTTTCAATGAAGTTATGATATAAATAGTGAATTTCATATTTCACTTAAAATAAGTAAGAAATAAATTAAAATTAAGAAAATTAGTTAAAAGGAGAAAAACAGAAACTGTTTTTATATTCTTGGAATCAAAATAGTAACCATATTTATATGACATTCTTTGATAGAAAATGCATTCTGTAGGTTGGGTATTATTACCCTTATATTACTTATCAAAGAATTTGATTCCCAGAAAAAAGTATATAAATTGCTCCATGTTGTATAGTAAAAACAATGTCAAGAAAATTGCATCCAGGACATCAAAAAGCAAAACATAAACCTATACAGTAATAAAACTTAGAGAAGTTTTTTTTTATAAAATACATGAAACATAAAAAAATTAAATCTAAAGCTCACTAAGCCAAGTTAGGCTCAGCTACAGATAAAAAACACAGTACGTCACAGCTAATGCCCATGGATGCACTATGGCCACCACAAATTTCTGCTAAGCAGCCCTTTTACAGTCAAACCAGAAGGGTTTTGTGTGTGTGTGTGTGTGTGTGTGTGTGTGTGTGTGTGTGTGTGTTAATCTTTTTTTGCTTAAAGTTCACTAATGAGTGAGTACATCCCCTGCTTATCTTTCTGGGTTTGTGATACCTCGCTCCGGAAGATATTCTTCAAATCCATTCATTTGCCTGTGAATTTTAGTATATCATTTTTTTTTCTTACTGCTGAGTAGTACTCCATTGTATAGATGTACTACAGCTTATTAATTCATTCTTCAACTGAGGAGCATCTAGGTTGTTTCCAGCTTCCTGCTATTAAGAATAATGCTGCTATGAACATAGTTGAGCTAATGCTTTTGGGGGTATGAATGTGTGTCTTTAAGGTATATGCCCAATAGTGGCATTGTTGGAGCCTTGAGGAGAGTGATACCCAGTTCTCTGAGCTTTATGCTCAGTTACCATGGGAATAGGATCTGCATCTGGTCTTAATGGTGGGGTTATTGCCTTATGTCTTAGCTTTGAACAAAAAAGTTAGTAGGTTTTCAACTTTTTCATGAAGCTATGCTTCATGGCCATATACAATATTCTGGTCTTAGTCTCAAAGGATCCCCTTTGTCTGATATTGCTAAGTTTCTACCTTGGGTCCTACCTCAGATACATGTCTGCATTTACATTAGTGAATAAGCTTGCATTCATACATGCAATTTGATCTATGTACATAGTGTGGTACGAACTGTGACTCTGTCAAAATGGGTTAAAACACTACTATTTTATATAGTAATGTATTTTTCTAGTAAAGATATTCTACACACTTCATTATTCTTAGGCCTTTAAAAACAGATTCAGATATACCACCTGTTTTTCTGAGTATTCTTGTTGTAGTCAGATTACAGAGGAAATTCTTAGGTTTAGGACCATGTGAACCAATTGCTTTGATAAATTAACTCTCACCCATCTATTATCTATATGTCTGCCTATCCTTAATCTTTTTTTCTTTTATATATCTAAGTATATTTGTCTCTCTTTCCTTCTATGTCTATTTATCTATCAATCTATACTTCTATGTCTTATCATACTGGTTTCATATCTTTAAAAAACTGAGAAATTTAAGATGTAATTTTCTTGACATTGTTTTTATTATTTATCTTAAAGTATGCTGAGTATAAACTTCTAGAGTGTACATAATGTATTATGGCATTCTCTGGGCATTTTAAAATGTGTCATAATGTGCTAGGCTGCCTTTGGGGAATTAGGTTATCTACTGAATCTTGTCTCTTCATTTTCCCCTTGATATCCTAAAATATATTATCTCAACACTTTGTAGCAAAAATTTCATTGTAAATTTTTTTTTATTTACTGTAGTGTAGTAATGAGATAGTGAGTCTCTTCAGCTGCATAATGTATTTTCTTTAAAGAGATACTTACTGAATATTGTGAGCCTCTACTATTATTCTTTATTAATTTTTGATCTCCATATGTTTTAAACAGTCAAAATAAAAACAAGGTATTATGAGATTAGGAGCAAAGCAATAGCCTTTTAATTTTAATTTTTCTTTTGTGCCATATCAGGTAGCACTTCTGAAATGAGAGGGAGATTTCAGATTTTAACAAGCATGTTTGTGTTTAGAAGAGGAGAGAGCCTCAGTCCAACTCCAAAACTAGTTTTAATTTTTAATCAAACTGGGATTTCAGAAGAACCATTTGCAGTATGTATCTGTAGAGATCAGCAGAAGGAAGCATATAGAAAGATTTATAAGCTTTTATCTTGTTGGAGATTTGATATGCTAGTAGGCCTATTTTCAATTATTCTTGGGACTTTTTGACCTATCATCTTTCTAACTATTAGATAATATTTTTATCAAATAAATAGTTTTTTTGCTTAATTAAATTTAATAATATTAATATACTAGAACACCTGACCCAGTCTTGAAGTTGGGGTGAGGAAAGTGGATCTGCCAGGAGTGGGTGCTGAAATAAGCCATATTGGGACCTTGGGACCTCTTGCCTTTGCTGGGGAGGAAATAAAGAAATGTGGAGAAGAGAGAGTGACTGGAAGGCGTGGGCTGGGGACGGGGGCTTGAACAACAATATACATGGATAAAAATATGATTTTATTCATAATAAAACTAAAAAAACAGAGTATAGTATATCAATATCAGTTGTTAACCAATCAAAATTTTTAGAATGTCAAAATGCATCTTAAACCTGTACCTGAGATTTCTCCTCCACATTTTATAATCACCTTACTGCTGTGGTTCTATGCTCTTGTACATTGTAAATATTTGTCACTTCTATTGGTTTAATAAAACATTTATTGGTCAAGTAGCTAGACAGGAAATATAAGCAGGGCTAGCAGACTAGGAGAATTTTGAGAAGAAGAGCAAAACAGAGACTTCATCAGATGCTGAGAAAAGATGAGAATGCTGCTCTGAGAAATGGTTCTAACTCAAAGGGGTAAACAAGATAAGAATCATTGGTTAGTTTAACCATAAGAGTTGGCAAGTAATAAGCCTGAGTCACAGACCAAACACTTTGTAATTAATATAATCCTTTGTATACTTATTTGGGGATAAACAGCTGTCTGATTTCTGATACTGTGGGTCTGGACTTTGGACCAGAAATTTCCAACTACACCTTAACTAATGCTTACATTGATAAAATTTGACAAAATCCTTTTTTATGCCTTTAAAATTGTTACTATGTTGGAGTAAGGTATTAGGGGAAACATTATTATAGTTTTCTTAGCCATGGTCCCTTACATTTGGCTTCAAAATAAACTATTTCCTTTCATTCCTTTGAGTGAGAGCTACTTCTTAGACACAGAAGAGAGACTATTTCAGAGGAGATAGATACTGGGAGTCAGACTGAGGCAAAATCAACATAGTAGAGACAGGGTGTTTATAATGTCACAGTCATGATATACATAAATAAAATGGCATTATGAAATCTCTTCAATTGTGTAATGAAAATGCACTAGTAATTTTTCATACGATACCAAAATACTTTAAAAAAATATGTGATGTGATGAAAGAACAGAAAAGCTAAAAAATAAAATGTAATGAAAAGGTCAATAAAAGGTTTTTCAAGAATTAATTCATCTCTGATTGAACTACAGTGATGGATTATACTCTTTGAATCACCAACAGGTCTTTTATTAGAAAACAAAGCAAAATATTGACCAGTTAAACTCAGAGGCCCACCTCTCTTAAAGTGCTCTGTTATCATTATATTTTATAAAAGAAAAATTGGGCCAAAGCATTATGCTGACTTACAAATGTGCCAAAACACTCTGGCTATGAAAAGAAGTCTACTGAGAATGTTTTATTTAAATTTATTTTTTGAGATTTTATAACAAAACAATATTTCTTGGGCAATGAATTATTGCTTTGTTACTTTGTTGCTAAATAATGAGGATAGTCATTACTGGTTTATTGAACTTTATCTTAGCTCCCTTTGTAGTACCGATTGCCATTATCAAGCAAGGTTGCAAAATTTGAGCAAACTTTTTTGAGTTCTGTGTTAATACAATGATGAAATAACTATTAACTAGAATCATGTTTGCTGTGAATGTTTCTGATTGTGATCAGTATAGAGCCATAGTGCATAGTCAAAAATACTGTGATGATATAGTTAAACTAAATGCATTTTTTGCAGGGAATAGGGCAAAATACAAGACTATATTAAGTTAGAAATCTCCCCTCGGGCTCAGGCATTTGATTACTTGGTGCCCACGTGGTGGTGCTGTTTGATCATATCATATGTTTAGGTAATATCAATCATTGTTACTGTCTCTATAGACAATTGTACTTATCCAGCTTTACATCTGCACTGGTGGCATGAGGAGAATTCTAATATCTTCCTTTAAGAATCTATGGTAAAACTAGGGACATCACATGCTCATTAGATAGTCACTTTGATTTCTAAATTCTTCCAGCTATGAGCTGTGAGCTGTGGGATATTGAACTGTTCTTTCTGTCCTATCACCTTTAGAAAAAAAAAAAAACAAAAAACTTCATGGTTTAACTACACAAAACTAAAATACAAATAACTTTGTTTAACTAAAAGCTTAATATATATTTTAAAATTCAATGTGTGACTGAGAAGTATGTTTTATTATCTTAGTTTTATAAATGGCCAAAGAGTAAAATAAGAAGCTATAAAGTTTACATTTTTGAACAAAATATATCTAAATGTTTCATATAGCAGAGAAATATTTTATATATGTGTGACTATGGTGGCACATAAAATATTTATACTCATTGGGACAATGTAGTGAAAATTTTTCAGTTTGAGGTCAACCTAAGCTACATAATAAATCTGTAAAAATAAATACATTTCACAGAATATACAAACTATTCGTGTCATAATTTTTTTATCCTCTCACTACTCTGAGAATATAAAGAGTGAGGAGTTGTCTATCATCTCAAAATTAATATACAAATTCTCAAAAAATAGTTGCACATTATAAATGTGTTTATTTCTATTAGCAAAATCTAGATACCAGTTAGTTCACTAACCTTATAATGTAAAGTTTGAAGCATTTTCTTGCATCTCAAAATTAATCTATTAACTGTCTTGAATAATTTCATATTAAAAATATGTTAGTTTATTTTTATTAGCATTATTTGGAAGTGCAGTAAAGTTAAACCAGAAATTAAAATGGATACCCTGTAAAGCATGACAAGGGTAACGAAAATCTTATTTTCTCTCTATCAAAAGGACAAAGTCTACTTGAGAGAGATAGAAATACAGATTAAAGGTTATCTGATTAATCAGTCAATGATGTTTCAAAACAGAACATATTGATTCAGGGGATATTATTATAAAAGCTCCATGCTTGCTGATGACAGCTGTGTCAGTGAGAAGGGTCTCCATGGATCCAGTTGTGATTTTGGTCCTCAGTCTCTCCTGTCTGCTTCTCCTCTCCCTCTGGAGACAGAGCTCTGAGAGAGCGAAGCTCCCTCCTGGCCCCACTCCTCTTCCAATTATTGGAAATTTTCTCCAAATAGATGTGAAGAACATCAGCAAGTCCTTGACCAATGTAAGTATTGTTTGTGCTCCTCCAATGCCTTAATAACTAAGATAAATTACAAGCTGCTTTAAATGAAGTTCTAGTATTAGAGGCAATGTTGTTATAAATAATTGTAAAGTCAAAACTTTTGAAAGTATTGTTTACTTTATACCTTTTACAGATGACCCTTATCAGGAATTCAGTAATGAGTGAAGTTTCAGTTGACATGTTATTTACATCATTGCCTTCTATAAAAAAAGGAAAAAATATTCCACAAAATTGCAAAATTTGTGAACATTTTCTATTTTACAAAAACAAGATAAACCAAAAATCAGCCTTTTCCATTATTTTTGGTTGAAAATCAATAGTAAATACTAAATCAGTTAAAATTTTAGACAAACTTGTTTTACTGAGGTAATCAATTTGATGCTGGACTCTAAAGAACTAACTGACACCTAATTTAATTAAATATTAACGTACATGTAATAATACAGGAAATGCAAGACAAAAGCCAAGCTTTCAGTCTATTTCGTGATATTTATATATATTTTTAACTTTTCAAAAGGGCTGACTTCTGCCAGAGAAGGATTTACTTTACAAGAATACTGCATACCTATGGTGTAGCTTCTGTGGTGCCCACTCTCTGTGTTTGTAGTAGCAGTATGTCAAATCTGTTCACTTACACATCTACATTTCCAAACTAAGTGGGCCTAGGTTTGTTGCTATATTTCTGAATCATTTTGTTTATTCTATTGGTGTATTTGTCTATTCTTTTGAGTACCAGACTCTCTCTCTATATCTATCTATCTATCTATCTATCTATCTATATATATATATATATATATATATGTGACTATATATATAACCATATAATACCATATAATATAATTTTAGGTCAGGTATTGTTAATCCTCCAACAGTATTTTTATTCCTTAGGAATGCCTTGACTAATTTTTGTCATTAGAGGTCCCATATAAACTCCCCTGGTGTTTTTCAAATCCTGTGAATATGTCATCAGAACATTAATATATAGTATTAAATCTGTAAATATTGTACTATGGGTTTAGTAGTATATGTGTTTCATTCTTTGATTTTTGTTTCTTCTCTGGTCTTCTGGATGGAGTGGCCTGTGTTTGAGCAGAGGGTCTCCACACTTGTAGGCTTGATTTCTGTAGGTCAGAGTTTTGTTTAAATAGGGTGTTTCTGCATGATATAGAATACTGGGGTCTGGTGGGAAATATGGGAGGGATGATAGGCAGTAAGAGAGTGGGGATAGTCAGCAGGCAGGTGGGAGACTTACATGAAGTTCTGGAGGTCAGTGTCCTGTTTTTATGTGGAAATACATTGTAATCTTTGTATAACAACTACCTGAGCCCTGAGCCATTACATGGTTCACTGAAAGTGATCAATAACTGATAATCACCGTAATGTGATATCAATAGTCTTCAAAACCGTTTGAAGCCCCTCTGCTTGAATAAAAAAATATCAAAATATTAAATACATTGAGTCATAATATCAATGTAAATAAGGTGGACATTAATGTGACTATTTTCCTAGCATTTACCCTTTTCTTTCCTGTTTCCAGTTCTCTAAAGTCTATGGCCCTGTGTTCACCCTGTACGTGGGCATGAAGCCCACTGTGGTGTTGCATGGGTATGAAGCAGTAAAGGAAGCTCTGATTGATCATGGGGAGGAGTTTGCTGGAAGAGGAAGTTTCCCAATGGCTGAAAGAATTAACAAAGGCCTTGGTAAGTAAGTGTACAAGCTCTTATGGGTGCTGCACAGTGTTTAGAGGGGAGATAAAGACTGAACTAGGGTATGGACTTCTTCCTAAAGGCACAGGTTAGACCGCTCGATGGTTTCCACACATCAGATTTCTCATCTGTTTCTAGAATTTATGTCTAGTGTTTTACCATTTTTTTAGGCATTGTTTTTAGCAATGGGAATATATGGAAAGAGATAAGACGCTTCTCACTCATGACTCTGCGGAATTTGGGCATGGGCAAAAGGAATATTGAGGACCGTGTTCTAGAGGAAGCACAGTGCCTTGTGGAGGAACTGAGGAAAACTAAAGGTATGTGTATGTTTATACATTTACATCTTAGTCTAGGTATGTTTATAAGCCATGATGATCATATTTATCTAAAATTTTTCTTTGTTTTTAAATCAGAAGCAATGAAGACAGGTTTTATGTTAATCTTTTTCCTGAGCTGAAGACCTAACTTTTCCCTTAGCACAGATGTAATTTGTTTCTGTGGATCTTATTGTCACAGAATAAATGCTATTAATAATGATGAAGATGCAGATCAGAGGACATTTGTTTTCATGTTCTTATTTTACAGAGATTTGAGTAAATTAACTGTGCAGGACAGGCATTCCTCTAGGCCAATGTTTACAGTCCTGAATAACAAAAATTTAACTTATGGTTTTCACTTTTTAGCAGAGTTTAATAGAATTTTCATCAATTATTGTGTTTGACATAGTATGTTATCAAAATTGTAATGTTATTTGTTTAAAAATTTTTTACTACATTTAGATTTTTTACAATGTGTTTTGATTGTGATCCCCCACCAACTTCTCTGGGACACTTCCAGTTTCTTATCTACCCTACTTTGTGTTGTCTCTTTATTTAATATACATTTAATCTTATTAATGCTTGACATACATGATTTTTAAATGCAATTTTTGTTAGTACTTTCAGAATTTTTTAACTTGTTTAAAAACATGTTTTAATTTAAATAGAATTATTTGTTACCTGCTTGCACATACACAAGAAGGTTTTAACTGTTTATTCTTCACTTTTTTTTGCTTAAATAAGGCATTTTCTGATAGCATACAATATAATCATATTTTTAAACCATGGCACAGCCACAACAATATCAAGTACTTTCCTGTTACTCACATGTTTAATGACTTATTTGGAGCCATGTTAGTTTATGTGATACTTACAGGGGATGTAAAAATTTTAATTTGAACCTAGCTTAATATAATGTGTATTGATTATTTAATCCAAGCAAATTTATTGTAGAAGATAGTGCCCTGAGAGCTGGAGAGATAGCTTATCAGTTGAGAGAGAGTGCTCCTTCAGAGAAGCAGCAATTGGTTTTCAGTGCCTATATCAGACAGCTCTATGAGATCCTACATGCTCTCATAGCTTTCCTAGGTATATACCACACACAGACACACACACAGTCACATAGCATTGAACTCATGCACATAAATAAAGATAAAACTAAAAATAGGAATTTCCTTATGTGTTTTTGACCTGTAATATACACATATGTGAGACAGAAATTTTAAGTATTATATCACTATAATAAATTAATAACATTGATTTGAGGAAATGTTTACAAATCTACAACCCACACTTATGCTCAAATATGCTGTATAGAGTTTGATTGAGCATAATCATCATTTACTTATTTTAAAAGTAAATACTATTTTGGACAATTTTGCATATAGTATGGGCTTCTATAAAGACATTTCACAGTATTGTTACATGTGCTTTGAACATGCTCCCAAATCATCACCTTTCTAGCCACTCTATTCCCATTTTTCTTATTGTATCCTCCCCCAGGCCTCTTTGCTATACTAAAAAAAAATGTTATTTTTATTTTATGTGTATAAATATTGGCCTACATTTCATATGTGCACTACTTGTTTGTCACAAAATTTAGAAAAATGTGTCATATTCCCCAGAAACTGGGGTTACAGAAGGCTATGAGTCACAAGGAAAGTGTTCAGAACTGAACTTTGGCTTCTAACCCAGCTCTGAGTACAGAGCTGTCTGTCCTTCTAGCCCTGACCTTGATTTACTTCATGTCTAATTTTCAATACTACATTTACTACCTAAAAATGAGACTTTCTTAGTAATAAAAAAGAAATTAAAAAAATAATAATAAAAATAATACAAAACAAAAAAGAAAAATGCATTGTTTTAAACAATGAAATGAGAAAACAGAAGTTTCTATTACTTTTATCATTCTGTTTTCCTCTTGGAATTTAACTCTAAAATAAAAATTTTTATTTAATTTAGTAATGCAAACAAACTCACAGGGAATAGCTGTTCTTGAAATTATGCATTATTGTCATGTCATGTGAAAGGAGAAATTCTCCCCATGTTTTTTGTTTGTTTGTTTGTTTGTGGTTTTGTTTTTGTTTATACCAGAATTAAACTACAGTGTTGCCATTTTCCCCTTCTTCTTATCAACACTTGCTTCTTCGGTTACTCACTGTGGCTGCAGATCTTCCAGGTGTACACTCTTTTATTTAAATGCCAGGTAATTAGGCATTCCAATAAAAAACAATGCTGTCATTAATACCAGAAATTTCAGGTTTATAAATTTTTCATTTACTTTCAAGTATTAGATACTTAAAAGTATAAAAAATTAGTGTAACAGATAGGATCTGTTCTTATTTAGCTAGTGAGATTGAGTTCAGCTCAATTTTAAGGTGAAAGTGATGTATTGATTCTATGTATAATGAATGCTCAGCAGTTAGAAAAATTGTTGATAAGATATGGTTTATATTTCCAAAGAATCTATATCTTTTAACAAAACCAAAATGTCTTTTATATATATATATATATTTTAATGGTATTTCTCATTTGTTTCTAATTTTTCAGGTTCACCCTGTGACCCTACATTTCTCTTGAGCTGTGCTCCATGCAATGTTATCAGCTCCATTATTTTCCAGAATCGTTTTGATTATAAAGATAAGATGTTTCTTAGCTTTATGAAAAAAATACATGAAAATATCAAGATTCTGAGCTCCCCTTGGATGCAGGTGAAGTCAAAATCTTTTCCTTCTGAGAACATACATATAGTCTTTCATTCTCATAGTTCAAATTCAATATGAACAAAGAAGTGACATGACTAGACCATGGTTCAGAACAACATATTGTGGAAAGAATATCTGGAAGGCAGAGCAAGGCCTTTGCTACAAATAGAAAATCTGAAAAGCAAATGCCAGGTTGGAAAAGCCTGCTTGTTCCCTATCTGTTGGCTTTTCCAAATGATGTCCACAGAACTGTTTGTATATAGTATTAAATTCACCTCTAAAAATGTAGCCAGTGGTTAACATGACATTCTTCTATGCATAAATCTTATTATTTTTAGCATTAAAAACGTCCTCCTCATATTACTAAGCAGGGATATTTTAGTTTAGAAAAAAATATTCTCTTAAAGGAGAAAGTATATTAATGGCAATGAAATCTTTCAGGAAATAGTAGTTTCAGTGGTTTAATATCAGCTGGCATCCTAGTTGACAATATGACAGGTTGAAATAAAAAGATGAGTGGTTTACTGCTGTGTGGCTTACACACATTCTCTCAGAGTTGGTTTAAGCTGAACTGACATCTCCTGAACTCACCATAAAGAATGACTGTGATCCAGGCTGCCCAACCATTGCAACAGGACACAGAAAGTTAGGCACTACTATGGTGAACAAATGATGTGTGGTAAAGGTAAGAGATAGACAGGGAGAGAAAAAGGGAGAGAGAGAAAAAGATACAGGGATAGGGAGAGAGAGAGAGGAAGAGAGAGAGAGGAAGAGAGAGAGAGAGGGAGAGGGAGAGGGAGAGAGAGAGAGAGAATATAGTTTAGGTCCTATGGACAGAACCACATCTGAAGTGGTGAAGCTGTGTAGAGTGAACTTAGGTGGGTGGCTTGACTACCATCCAGGGCCAGCCACCCTGGGCAATGGTAATGTCTGGGCCTCAGTTGTCATTAAGCTCCATGTCTGTGTACAAGGCCCTATTGTAGCTATGGTCTGTATTGTTGTCTATGGCTCTTGATATCATGGAAGTCCAAGAGTAAAGAGCTGTATAAAGTTGTTCTTGCCCCTTCCAGGCTGCAATACTAGGGAGAGCAGGCCCTGTAACTTGTCTGACCAGCACAGTGGAGCTGATCTTGTAGACAAGGGTGTAGGAGACAGCCTCAAGAATTCGAGGTTAGGGGATCTGATTCTGCCCTTCATCTTCCACATGGTGACATTAGTGGGTGACAAATGCCCTCCTCTCCCACTGACTGTAGCAGGCCTGCCAGATGGCTCTAAGGTAATAGGAATTGGAGAACTGCTCTTGTCCAAGTCAGCTATAGAACTCTAGAAAGCAGTTCCTTCTAGGCAGCACAGTAGATCCCTGAGGTTGTGAGTGTGGTAGAGCAGCCCCACTACATGTCTATGATGTGACAGTGTGGTTAAGGAAGAGATGTCCTCTTTACTCCTAGCTTCTTGCTGCCTGAGGGAAATGAGGGATCTGACCTTCTTCTTTACAGCTATGGCAGTCAATAAAGCAGGCCTGTTTCTCACCTGGGAAGTCCAGTAGAACTGACCCTGTTAGCATAAGCATGCTTGAGCTGGCCCTGAGCTTGTGAGAATGGAGTAGCTGGCCACTCCCCCTCATCAGCCATGTGGTGATAAGGGAAGGAAAGATGCCCTCCCCTGTTGCCCTTGCCACCTTAGGTTGGTGAGAATTTTTATATTTTCTCTTAAATTTTATTTTATTTGGGGGGTTAGGTTGTAAGGCTGAGGGTGGATGTGAGAGGACTGGAAGATGGATGGGTTTGAGATGCATGGTTTGAGAAACAGAGCAAATAAATAAAAAGAAGCTAAAAAGTTTACTTCAATCATAGAGAAACCCATAAATCTGTACTATACTTTTGCATTCACAGCCTCTTGGAGCCCCGCTGACTTATTGTTATCCATTCCATGTCATAGACTAATTAACAGGAGTTAAATATGCATGTTACACTTCTTTTCTTATAAATCAAATTGTATAATTCTCTTCACAATTCACATCTAAAAACAGTAAATAACAATGATTTACATTATATCATATTTAAGGGATATGTATTGTATGAGATATATGATATAAGCCATTATTCAGTTGATAAATATGCTTACTAATAAAATGGATTTAAAAATTTATGATCTTTTATTATTTGAGCAGAAATTTCTGCCCTAAATCTATACTATCATAGAGAATTACTATATGTTAGAAATAAAACACTCTTTCCTTATGTTTGACTCTATATTTCACTCATATCTGAATGTTTCAATCCAAGTTGGTCTTAATATATATTATAGCTGTAATTCCTCTTATCTATTTATTTTAAAAGTTCTTTGGCAAGGGCTGGTAAGATGGATCAGTGGTTAAGAATGTGTGCTGATCCTACAAATTGCTTCTGTCCAATTTTCAACATCCATGTTAGTGGCTTAGAACTAGTTTCTGCTGATCTGATATCTGGCCTCCAATATATGCTCAGGCGGGCACTCGCGCGTGTACAAACACACACACACACACACACACACACACACACACACACACACCACATGTATGCACACATACACACACACACAATTAAAATAAAACATATATCTTTAAAAAAATTTCTTCATCTGATTTTGTAGGTCTGCAATAATTTCCCTTCACTAATTGACTATTGTCCAGGAAGTCATCAAACAATATCAAAGAATATTAATTATATCAAAAGTTACATTTGGGAGAAAATAAAAGAACACCAGGAATCATTGAATGTTGCAGACCCTCGGGACTTTATTGACTATTATCTGATTAAACAAAAAAAGGTAAAATGTTCATATTAACATATTTTCTTGCTTTAACATTTTGTAGTTGGGTGAATGCTAAAAAGGTTGTTAGTGATTGTTTAAGGCACAATGATTTGGAAGTAGTTTTAGTATTTATTATGTGTTGGGATGTGCTATATGGCTACTGAAAGCACAAGAGAAATTTGTTAACTAGAGTACATTGTTCCTGTTCATTGAAGTGTAGTTGAGGAGAAAAAAAATTTCAAAGGGCCAGTAAGACAGGAAAAATTCTAATCAAGTAGAAAATAATCAGCTATGATGGCACTGTGAATATTGGCACACTATGTGTATTACACTATGTGTATAAATACACATAGTGTGTGGCTAGATTTCCTTGTGTCTAGTGGATTAAAATTGATCTGGCCATATTGGTTATTTTTAAATGACAGATACTCGAGTTAACTCTGGATGCACTGAATGGTGTATGGATAGGCAT
Organism: Sigmodon hispidus; assembly: GCA_004025045.1. Lineage (NCBI taxonomy): Eukaryota > Metazoa > Chordata > Mammalia > Rodentia > Cricetidae > Sigmodon > Sigmodon hispidus. The sequence continues at coordinate 5,283 of PVIH01009493.1, read as the reverse complement.
GTGGTAGCAAAGAGTAGTTGTACAGAAAAGTGAGGTTTGAGTATAAGTTCAAGTAAATTTTCACCAAAGAGCTTAAAGATTGGTATGTACAGCCTATACAGCCAGCATGAAGACTGCAGTGGCATTGTGTAGTTTATTTAAAAGACAAAATCCCATTAGATCTCCTTGGGACTCAGTAATAACCAGTTGACTATAGATGTTTGGGTTTCATTGTGGGCATGGCTTCTAATCTATTTTACTAGTAGTCCACTACCCTGACTCCTTTACTACTGCACCTGTGTAACAATTCTTAATATCTTGGAATCTCAGTTCTCTGATTATTCTGCTTTCTTTTGACAGACTATTATGTCTAGTTTGAACCTTTTAAATCTGTATATTTGTGAGATCTAGTTTACAAAGTCCACTGAATGTTATGTAATATCACAGGGCTGTAATTGTTTCACTTTTATTGTGGTGGTACTTTATGTGATTACAAAACATTGCAACTACCAGCTCCTACTAGTTGGAAAGCATATCATTACTATGAAAGTACATACTACACTCTCTACTGATCACTCCTTCCCCAACACCATTGTTAGAAGTCATTGGTGTGATTTCTATATGCATAGACTTGTTATGATGAATGAATCATCTGAAGTTACTTAGTATGTGGTATTCAGCTTCTGTCTTCTTGGCACTTGCACACAGTCTTGGACATTCATCTAACTTTGCCTTGTTTCAGCACTTCTTTCTTTACAGCAAGCTTTACTTTTATACATTAATATCACTTTTCACTTACTCCTCATAGATGGATATTTGTGTTATTTCTATCTGTGTATCGTCTAAGCTTTGTGAATGAACATACATGGTCATGTCTTTTTACTTCCTCTGCTTCTTTCCCCCAAACTGGAATTTTCAACTCAAATGATGATATCTTCCTTTCTAGTTCTCTTTTTTGAGCAGTTGCTATAGTTTACATTAATACACTAATTCATATCTATGAGACCCTTTATTTTCCAAGCCAAAAGTTGTAATTTTGAAACTTTATTATTTTTGACATTTTTATGTAAGGATTTTACATACCAACCAGTTACCCTTCTCTCCCTTCTTCCCACTCACTTCCCCAGCTTCGATTCTTCCCACCCCCATTCACTCCTCATAGTGGATAATGTTTCTCATGGGGAAGTCAACACAGTATGGAATATCAAGTTGCAGGACCAAGCCCTTTCCCCTTCTATCAAGCCTGAATAAGTCATCACTCTATAGAGAATGGGTTCTGAAATGCCAGTTCATTCACTAGGGATAAATTCTAATACCATTGCCAGAGAGGTCAGAAACTGCCCAGGCAACACAACTGTTATACACATTCAGAAATCCTAGTTCAGTCTCATGCAAGTTCCCCAGATGTCATTTAAGAGTCAATATGCTCCCATAGCTCCTGTCAGCTGTCCCTGTAGGTTTCTCCATCATGATCTTGACCCCTTTGCTCATATAATACCTTTTCCTCTCTTGGACAGGACTTAGGGCTCAATCCAGAGCTTAGCTGTGCATGTCTGCATCTGGTTCTTTGAATTTCTATATCAAGGTTCTATGTTAACAATTATGGTGGTCATCAATTTGCTCACAAGAGAAGGCCAGTTCAGTCACCCTCTCTACTATTTCTTACAGTACTAACTGGGGCCATTCTTGTAGATTCCAGGAAGTTTCCCTAGTACCAGTTTTTTCTGTAACCTTAAAATGACTTCCTCTCTTAATATACTACTTTGATGTTCTTCCTCTCTGTCCCTTCCACAAAAATACCATCCCATTTCTTCATGCTCTCTTCCTGTCGTTCCTCTCCAATGTTTCCACTTTACTCAGATCTTCCATATTTCCCATTCACAGGGGAATCCATGGCTGTCTCTTCTGGAGTTCTCCTTTTTACCTAGCTTCTCTGGGGTTGTGGATTGTAGTTTTATCCTTTGCTTTATGTCTAACATCCACTTATGAGTGAGTTCATACCACATTTGTCTTTCTAGGTCTGGGTTACCTGACTCAGGATGATTTTTTTCTAATTACAAGATTTTTTTTTAATGTAGCATAATACTTCATTGCCTAAATGTACCAGATTTTAGTATGAGGGCATAGTGGGATGATAATGAAAGCAAAGAGGACACTTTTGCTTGAATTTGTGGATGAGTAATTGACAAATATTTTCGTCTTGCTTAACCTTGGCATCTTTCATGAGTGGTGGGTGAAAACAAAAACATACAACTGAAAAATATTATAACACAGTAATCTGTTTGCATAGCTTCAAACATGCAAAATATTTTTCTATTTCTTCTATTTGAATATTTGTCATGTCTTTGATACATTTTTGCTACTGTGAATGTGATTATTTTCCTGATTTTATTTCAGATTGCTAATTCTTGCTATAGAGAATCATAACTGGACTTAACTTTTCATCATAAATTTTTACTAAAATTATTTATTAAATTTGACTTATTAAACATAGCTTTAGGATACACATAGTTTTCTACATATTTTGGCACATTTTTGTCATAAATGTTATGGTATTTTATATTTTTCAGTTTTAATTCTCTTCATTTGTTTAATTTTTCAGATTAAGATTTCTAGTATTTTGTCAAATAGTTCAGATGTACTGTCTCTTAAATTTTATTTCCATATTAAATTTAAAATATACTTTGGGTTTTGTAACAATATAATTTATATTTGTAATTTTCCTAGATGTTCTACTTTGTGGCACATATATTGTATTCTATCCATATTTTCTAAGTATTTATACCGTAAAGCTTTGTATTAATAATTGTCAGCTGTGTCAATAGTAATGACTAGGTTCCTTAGTTTCTTTGTCCTAATAATGTGATAAATTATGGTTTCTGATTTTTTTTTAGTACCCATAAAATTACAACTTGTTCAGAGTTTATAGTCCTTAAAATATTTTACATGATACCATTTTTATATATTTTTGTTATCTATTTTTAAATTATCAAGTAGTTTTAAATATTATCTTTTAAAGAATAAATTAAAATGACCAAGATAATCATAGATGCTATTTTCCATCAGGAGGGACAAATAATATCACCATGAAAATTAATGCTACAATAGTAATTGTTGAATTTTCAAAGGAAAAAGCTTCTAGTAATAAAGTAAATGAGATGGAAACTACTATAATATTGATATTAGTGTCAGTGGTTACAGCCAATGACAGGTGTCCTCTAGAATATCTCTCTATATGTCTATCATGGGACCCAATTATTTTACTTCTGAGCTTATATCCAAAGAATAGCAACATGTGGAAAAGGTGCTAGCACATTTGTGTTTGTTTCCTGCTATAGTCCTCAAAGTAGCTAAGATAATCAATCTAGAAGTTATGGATAGAAGGATGGATAGATATGAAATATGGGACACACATGCAGGATATGTTGTCACATTTTAAAAGTAAGAGGAAATTTAGTTATTAACACACCAAGAAAGAACAGGTTTATTTAACTTAAGAACAAAAAAATCTCATTACAGACCAATATTAGTTTAACAGAGAATTCCCAGAGATAGAGTTAAATATCTTCCACTGTTCCTCACCATATTGAAAATACAGTCTTTATTTGTATGTATGAATCTGCATATCCCAAGATTAGTCCTATCACACATTTTTTCTTCATGTGGTTATAATGTTAGAAAATAAATAATGAATAAATGTTTTATTTATGTTTTTGAAGGCATAAAAATACAAAACTGTATGCACATATGTGCTGATACTCACATCAATGCAAGAGTTATGCTAGCAAGGAATTAGTGTAAAATCAAAAGTTATAAAAAATTTTGCCACAGTTTTGAGATTATGTGTTAATTTTTCCTCTACATTCCAAAGTCCTTGTTGACAACAATATAAAACAAATATTTTGTAGAAGTTTTATTATACAAAAACTTGCAAATGGATAAAACATAATGTCAAATTACCTAGACTCCTAGTCTATACAACTCAGTCAACTTCTTCACAGTTAGTATAACCATTTGGAATGGGAGCTATTGAGTTTTCCCTTAAATTTTAGACATATTGTAACAAATATATAAGCTTTGTAAAACTGTAAAGCCACTGTAATTAGATACATTTATAAATAATTTATCAAATCATTGCGCCAAATTATTCTTAGGAAAACCACAATCAGCAATCAGAATTTACACCTGAAAATCTGGCTGCTACTGTGAATGATCTATTTGGTGCTGGGACAGAGACAACAAGCACAACTCTGAGATATGCTCTGCTGCTCCTGTTGAAGCATCCTCATGTCACAGGTGAGGGCACAGGTGATGGATGACCTGCAGTATTTCTTTAAGAAGCTTTAAAGACTCTGCTAGTGCCTTATGTGCTATTCTTAGAGAAGTCTCAGACATTCACCAACTGTACCAGTCACTGGCTGAAATGAACAGCATGGATAGAAGCAAATACTTTACTCTTACAGGCTCTGTAAGAAAAGCAACCATATTCTGGTCAGTGTCAGTTCTCTGGAAGGTAAAAAGTGGCAGGCAAAGCCAAATATAATGTCCTGTGAATTCATGATCTTTTATTGTTAAAAGTCATGTCTTTAGATCTGCTAAAATATTCCAGTTTACTTTTCTCATTCTCATGAATCTAAACTAGAGTAAAGAGAAGAAAATTCACCTCACTGACGCATAAGCAGAAAACCTAGAATTTATTGAGTGTAGATGAGATAATGAACATTCTAAGAAGAATTTTAAAATATTTAGGTTCTCTAGGAACATTTTTTCATAGATGCAGAAATTGCAGATTAAGAAATTTTACCACTTCAGAATTCCATTTTCTTTTTTTTTTTTAATTTTTTACTTATTTTTGAATAAAGTCTTATTTTTTTATCCATGCATCCCCTTGTTCAAAATCCCTTTCCACTCCCATCCATCCCATAACTCTCTCTTCTTCCCATCTACTTATCTCTTCCCTAGCAAGTTTCCAGGTCCCAAGGTACCTTAGATCAGCATCCACTGCAGGCATTTCCTCACCCTAATATCAAGACTGGATTAGGTGTTCCTCTGGAAGGAATGGGCTCCAAGATGCCGGTTCAAGGTGCTTTGGATCCCAACCTGTGCAGTGGTTGTGGTTTGCAGCTTGGGTGTGCTATGCTTTTTGTTTAAAGTCCACTAATGAGTGAGTACGTCCCCTGCTTATCTTTCTGGGTTTGTGATACCTCGCTCAGGAGAATATTCTCCAAATCCATCCGTTTGCCTGCAAATTTTAGGATATCATTTTTTCTTACTGCTGAGTAGTACTCCATTGTGTAGATGTAT